>PITA01014899.1:0-42331 GCA_004023965.1 Spilogale gracilis | reverse complement strand
TGGGATTTCGTGAGCTTTCCTTGGAACTTAACCTCCCCATACAATGTTATTTCTGTGCACACATACTATCCCAAATCCCAAATAACCCACTTGAACAAGCATGGTTCCCGCAATACCCGTAAATGGGATAGTTTGCTTCTATGTGGCATTTCAGAAAAATTTAAATGTCTCCCTGATCCTTCTTTCCACAAGGTGTCACTGTCCACCACAGTTTGCCTTACGGTCCCCAGCCTTGCATACATTTCCACCATGGGCTTTAGGATAACATGCCCTAAGTTAAATAGAATTAAGAACATCTAGAACTAAACCCCTTATTATCATTTCTGTGTTCAGTAAAATCCCGTATAAAATTAGCAGATTGCAAAGGTAAATAAGCATATTTCATGATAGTTCTAAAAAAAACATGCTTTTAACCTATCTACTGCTTTTTAACGTAAAATGATTCTGATACATAATTATAGGATAAACTGCTAGAAAAAAATGTATCAAATATTTAAGAGTAATATTTCAGGGCTCCTGGGTAGCTCAGTGGGTTAAAGCTTCTGCCTTTGGCTCAGGTCATGATCTCAGGGATCTAGCCCCACATTGGGCTCTCTGCTCAGCGGGGAGCCTGCTTCCCCCTCTCTCTGCCTGCCTCTCTGCCTACTTGTGATCTCTCTCTCTCTGTGTCAAATAAAAAAATAAAATCTTTTTTTAAAAACAGAGTAATATTTCAGAGACTGAAAATAATTTCTGTTGTAGCAGAAAACATTATCTTCAAGAAAAGTTAGATTGGGTATTTGCTGTATCTTGTGATGGGTCTAAAATGACAAGGCAGAAGGTCTGGGCTAAAGGCAGATCATACTTTACTGCCATGTTTGAATTTGCCTGGGTGTTTAGAAAGGCACTGGGCATTTCTGTCTGTTTATATAAGACAGGTTCTGCAGACTTGGCTTTTCGCTGAGATTTTATGCAACGCCTGTGCCTTTGTTTACAAAGTCCTTCTAGTGATTTATGTTTCATTAGCTGCAAAGAACTAAATTGGGCCATCTCCTCTCCTTTAGGAACCTGTATTACAATGATAGAACCTCACTGGAATCGTCCATCTTACTGTGCACCGTGGAACGAAGCCCATGAACCCCGAGTATAGTAAGTGATATAATACAGAATTTCACTGTGTGACAAGTGTATCTGTAAATCATTCCCTTAGCGTAGACTTGAAGGCTACTCTTAGAAAAAGGTTCTTACTTTTAATTGCCCGGATAAACTCAGATCACAATTATCAATATAATCTGACTCCTAGAATAAGGATTCAACACACTAATTCCTATGATGACTCGCTACTGTGATCAGATTCTATGAATTGTTTTCTAATCATATGTGGAAAATTGGCAACTCAAGCATGACAATCGAGTTAAAAATCGCTATTTTCAAATAAACATGTAGTATTTTGGGAAACCACAGGATGTCAGGCTTCGCTCTGAAACGGTTCAGTGAGTTCAGAGTTACATTTATTCACCTCGCATTTCCTTGGATCTGATGCTCTCATAAGGTAAGTAGTTTTATATTCTATAATCTCTTGGAGGGCTATTCATTTCATCTGAGTCTCATTATATTTTTCAATGACTGTATAGAGTGAAAAAGAACACAGATTTTATTTTCTTGTTCAGTATGCCCCCTTGCTTTGTTACTTACACTTCGATGACTTTTCTATTAATGTTAATATTTCTACATTAAAGAGAATGTGTCAAATGAGTAAACAGCCCTCCTCACCGTTCACACATGAAATATGCCCTTTGGCTTTCTTGCTTGTCTCAACACTAGAGTTACCATAAGGGAGCTGACTTTTTCTCCTGGCCCCAAGTTCCTCCTGCTGCTGGTACTCCTTGAGCCTCACTAATCCCGAGTCCCTAATTTGTGTTGGCTGAGGACTGGGAAATCTGACCGAGGAGGGACAGTGGGGGACACAGGATGTAACAGTGAACTGGTTGTACCAGACTCGGGTGCAAATCCCGTTCTGCCACTTCCCAGCTGAGTGCCTTGAAGAAAGTTCTAGAATCTCCCTTGGCCTCAGTTCCAAATTGTATAAAATTAAAATGGCACCGACTGATTTCCCAGAAGATTCATGAGGTCGGCAGGGTAGCGTGTTCTCACTGCTAGCTGACAGCCAGCATTAAAGAGTTGTGTTAAACTTTTAAGAACAGCAATTTCATTCTTCCATCAGCTAGAGTCGCAAATCCAGTCCAGAAAAGCTTTATCCACTCACCGTAGCCTTTACCGACAGGATGTCATTGCCACTTGATAGGGGACAGAGATGAAGCTGCAGGAAAAGCTGGAGGTAATCCATTTGTTAGGCCCGGCTCACGCAGCCAGAGAGAAGGCCGGGCATGCGTGCAATGCCCAGGAGCGTGTGTTTAGCACACAGTGTGTTGCCTCATGGGTCCTGAGTCATCTTTCAAGCTGCTTGGGCACGTAGTGGCTTTATGGTATCATTGGTCTTCTCCGCCGGCAGTCAGAACAGCTGTAGTTCATTCTTCCAGCAGACGAAGAGTAGACACAAATGTTGTGTGCCCGGCTACTCCGATGTCCATCTGGTGTCATGCAGGATTGGCACCGGGGCAGCCAGATAGAAGGGCACCAACTAACGGTCACCATGGTCCTCGGCCTCAGTCTGCAAACAGGTAACCTCTGTGAGGAATGGTGACAACTCCCGCATCCTTAAGAACTTAGACATCAACAGAAAACAACTTCAGCATTTACGTTTCCTGAAAATCTGAGGGAATCATTCTAACATGGATTCCAGATCTCATTTCCTATTCTCTAATCTTGCTTCAAAAATCAGAGCAAACGAATCTTGCTCCACTGCATTGGTAAAGTGGACAGATTTAACTTTAATTATCAGTTGAGCAGGGCGCCTGGGTGGCTCAGGGGATTGAGTGTGCGACTCTCGATTTTAGCTCAGGTTGTGATCTCAGGACCCTGAGATGGAGCCCCAGTCCAGCTCTGCACTCAGCAGGGCATCTGCTTGGGACTCTCTCTCACACTCTGCCCATCCTGTGCCGCTCGCTCCCACTTTCTCTCTCTCAAATAAATAAATATTTAAAAAGAATAATTATCAGATAAGCAAATCTTAACCAATTGATATGGAGAAAAACAGGAACCTTTTGTACGTGGCCCATTGTTCTTAGCTTGGAGGAGCCAAGCTCCCTTTACATGGTAAACGTAACTTCTCTTTAAGTACTATGCATCCAGTTTACCTCTGCATCCTGCTAATTTGAGTTTGCCTCATGATGAAGAAACTGAGACCTCCAGTGAATTTGCATTTCTGTGGAGAGTTTGGATAGCCAAAAATGTAGCTATAATCCAAGATACTGTGAAAAGAGGTAGAGATATGTATTCTAAATCGCACTGTCCATCATTAATAGTCAACCCAAAAGATAAACCATAAAAGATTATTTAAGAGAGCATGAGTGGGCATGCCATTTGAATTATTTTAGGAAGCCGTATCTACCCCTGTGTTGAGTATAAATACAACTTTACAATATAACCGCATCATAACTTCTTTAGTATGTTTCAGCCAAACATTTGATTGGAGAGATACATTGTAATTATTGAAGGTTGCCGACAGGGTGATATTTTTCTCTTCCTTGTATCTCATTATGTTAACATGTGCTTTATGGCCGGACTGGGATTAATTTATTGGTTTGGATCCCCAATATAAATTTTAATTCATCACAATTCACGTCTTCATTTATTGGGCTAATGACCCCCAAACTATAAAAACTAAAAGGATAAAAAGCTGTGAGTATCAGAGTATCTGATACCAAGTATCAGAGAAAGAATCTTCCTCCCCATTGTAGTTGTCAGAAGCAGTGTTTACTCCTCTGCTGGGAGGACTGGTCTGTAGGAGCCACTGTGTCTTGCTTCCCTATGTGTGTTCAGCAGTGGCGGATTTCACCTATGGCATTCTTATTTGTCTGATGAGCTAAAGAGAAAAGGTTGAATTAATTTTCTCGGATAAAGGAGCCCAGTGGTGGTGAAACAGGCAAATGTTCCATGTCATTCAGAACTCAAATGAAAACCTTTATTTTCAGCAATATTCAAGTTTTTATGGAAGGGAAGAATAGCTTTTTTATATCTGAAATGTACATTCCTCTCTCTCTCTCTCTCTCTTTCTCCCTGTCTCTTTCTGTCTCTTCTCTCTGTTTCTCTGTCTCTTCCTCTCTGTCTCTTGTCTAGATAGATAGATAAGTAGATAGATTATATATAAATATTCACCCACTAAATAATTCTCTGGCAATTGTCTGGCATGTATCATCATTTAAATACAAATCAATCTTCCTTTAAAATGATCCCCGTGGGTTGGTAAAACGTAGTCGTCAACCTGCTAGCTTATCTGTAGTCACCAACTCAAGGCACTTTTTATCGTGTCACAACGATCATTAATCAACTCTGCATGTAAATTTCCATCTTTTTTGTGTACTTGGGGGCCAGGTTTCACTTGCCTACGGATCGCAGAGGTTAACCTTTCAACAGTTAAAGACGAAACGAGAATAAACTTTGGCCAATAAACAGTGAACAGTGACTTAAGGCATGGAGTTGGAATTAAATTCATGGTACTGTAAAATAGTAACCTCATTGAGGATGAAAGTCATGCTTTTTTCTCCAGCGTCTTTTTGTGACAAACACATGATGTCAGCTCCAGTAGCTCATTTGTCTGGTGCAGTTCCACTTTATCAGGCTGGAGTAAAAAGAATTGATGTGTCTGGATAGATAAAGTAAATGGAAACTCAGGACTCATTCCAATATGCTGTACTTTGATATATTTTGCAAACCTGAGAGCAGCCGGTGTAACACTAGTTACTGTTTGTATTTAAATATTGTACATTAGGAGACCTTTGAAAAGGTGTTTTATAATGTTCTTTTTTTTTCCTCTGTAGCACCGATGGGCTTTCAGATTGTTCTTTTTTTCTTTAATTTCCTTATTGTGCTCACAAATATTTTTCAGAGCCTGCTTTTTCGGAAACTTTGTTCTTGTTACTAAGACTGATAAAACTAGATTCTTTACAAGGACTAGTGGAAATATCATTTTAAATTGTAATTGGCACCGCCTTTGTCATTTTGCCTCACCCTTTATGGTATTGGGGCTTTCGTGAATTTACAGTAAGGCTTATTTTTCAAAATTTCCTGTTTTCAAATCTCATATCTTATTGACTATGTTCCAAAGTCCTACCAGATTGAGTACAACAAATGTATCTTCTTTAACTTTAGATCAAGAGTCAATATAAATATGTGTTTTCATATAAAATTGCATTTTAACATAAAATAAATAATTGGTATAAAAATAAAAATCTTTAAAATGTTTTAAAATGAATACTAATGAAAGCAAAAAATACCAGCAAAAATTGCAAATAGTAGTGCCTTCGCTTATCTCAAATAATTAGGCCCAAACAAGCATTCAAATGTGGAAAAGATGCTAAAATTGCTAATATTTTATAGGTTTGGGTTGCACATAAGTTTAAGGATTATAGTTTTAGGTGCGAGGGAAGAAATAATAATTTTTGAGAATGAATGAATTCCTAAAAATTAATCATTCTTATATTTTGTCTTTTATGTTCTTTTAAACTAGGTTATACAGTCAAATTAAAATGAATATTACTTAAATGAATTAAAACACCAAATGTTCCTATTTCATTATTTAGATGCTGAAAGTAGTATTTCTTTTTAGTTTTGTTTTGATTGATCTCAATGCCCACCGTGTGCTTTCATTCTGTAGACTGTTAAGCATGGTAAAAATCTCAATTTAGAATTACAGTGCGAGAGTATATTCATGAAACCTCTCTGTGACGTTGAACTGGTACTCAATATTATGCACGCTAAAACACATTGGTAGAGAGACATGGGGAGAGGCCGTTGAGACAGGGGGTATCAGGAATGAGTAGCAAAATGACCCGTAGATCTTTCTTTATCAATACATTTAGGAGGAACTAAATCAGCTACTGATAATTCTGCTGATTGTGGGCTTTCTCAAGCTGCCTTTATGAAGAGCAGGAAGACAAGATGAGCAGCTCTTATCCCTGAAGAGGAACTTGATCCTGATGGAAACATCCTAATGGAAAATGTGGGGCTTGGAGGAGTGTCTGTGAGGAGCGGGCAGCTTGGCGGTGCCATGAGTCATTCAATATCATCCATGTGCCTTTGAACGTGAAATTTTCAGACAGATTTTTACATATGGAAAGAATACACTGTGATATAAAAAGGCTACCAGAAGGTCTACATTTCTCTTGATTCTGCAGCCACATATCAATTAACATTTATGTTCGGAATACAATAGACCTTTTGAAAGCAGAACCGAGAAAGGGAAGGTATATTCGTGGCTCTCCTGGCAAATATACATGGCGGCACATGTGATTTTTATTGGGGAGGCAATTGCTGGAATATTTGAATCCAAAGGACAAAAAAACAGCGTGAAAGAAGGCAGAAAAAGTGAATTGGTGTGTAAGATATATCCATGTAAAAGAAATACATTTAAAAAGTGCACGTTAACATGAGTCATTTCAACCGTGTATGCTAAATTTTATGAGTTTAATTACATTGAGGATTTTTTCAATAATAAGAAAATGTGCAGGCTCCATATTTTTTTTTTAAATTATACTCCTCTAAAAGCTCTCATTTATGGAGATAGCCCTTAGCCCAGGATATATAATAAGTATTTAGGGTACACTGGCAATGACAAAAATACCATATATGACTAATACAGCACGTATCTGTACCCATGACACTCAAACAAAATGATAAACCTAGCAACCAAAAAAGGTCTTTCTTTGTTTGGAAGATTGTTTAAGGAGCTTTTCAACCCCTGGGTGAACAGTAACAAGGAGAAACAGAGAAACAAAATGTAATGTACTCATGCTATAAAGACCATGAGGATTTCATGCTGTTGAAGTTCCAATAAAGTTGAGCTTAGGAAGAGGCAAAATGCAGACTTGGGTCACTAATAGAGGTAAGGATGATTGAGATCATAAAGGGAAAGGAAGGGCAGAACAAGAGAGGGGTGTCATTTAGAATGTTCACAGGGTAGACACCACATGGCTTTGCTTTCAGCCGCTCCAAATGTCACGCCATTGTTCAGTGTGCTCAAAATGCCATATAGGCTGCATGGTTTGTGCGGTGACATTTTCTCAGTTATATCAGCAGGGAAGAACAGTGTGGAGAGTGTCATGGGCCCCACAGGGTGTGATCCTGTGGAGCGAAAGCGCACACGTTCAGCGATGGCACCGAACCCGATCTCGGTCATGTCAGCCAGTCTGCTGAATGCCTCCCTGCATACGGTGGGGGCAGCCTGAGAAATCCTCCCCATTTACTGAACTTCCTTCTCTGCCATTGGCCAAAGCCGAGTCCTCTGCTATCCCAAGAGGTTAAATGATTCTGCATTTGGCGTCTCTGACATATAGAAGCAAGTGGCCCAAAAAGTGTAGCATCTGCTTCAAGCCTCATTCAGTGTGAAGCCCGCGGAAGTGGCGTTGATGGTTCCTTAGAGCGGTAGGAGGCCAGAGCGTGGAGCCCTGGTCTGAACCCTTCCCCTGAGTCACTGAGTGACTGTGTCATGTCATTTAATCTCTAGGAGTCTCAGTTTCTTTACCTGTAAAATGAGAATGATGAGCTGATCTTCACAATCAGCTTTAGGTTCTACTAGACCCGAGAACAAGGCATCTTAATTTCCCCCATCTGGAACTTGATTTCTAGCAAAAGAATAATTGGGAATACCGAAATGTTCTACTGTTGATGAGAATTAATAAGGGTGATTTATTACAGCCCTTTAAAGGGAAATCCTCAGAAAGAGTTTGAAAAAGACTTTTTTTTTTTTTGGTAGCTTCTCCAAGGAGACAGTTGGCGTAGTCTGTCATATTTAAATTTCCATAAAGTGACAAAAGGTGTTTCCATTTTACAAATGAGAGATCTGAAGCTCAGAGAATTACAGAGCTAACTGGTGCCAGAGCTTGAACACTCTTTCAGATCTGAAGGGAAAGAGAAAGGAAGGGAAAAAAGACATATGTGACATGCCTACAATGTGTCAGGTGCCGTGCGTGCTGTATCATCACTTAAACCTTATTCTGAATGAAAGGCAGATTATTCCTATCAGCATCTCAGGGGTTAAAAAAGAGGGTGGCTAACCACATTCTATAGACCAAATCAGGCCCAATGCTAATTTTTGTAAATAAAGTTTTATTGGAACAGAGACATGCCCATTCATTTGCATATTGTCTCCAACTGCTTTCAAGCTACAACAGATGAGCTGAGTAATTGTAAGAGACACAGAATGACCCACAAAACCTGAGGTATTTATCTGGGTCTGTACAGAATAAATTGATTGTTGGCTTAAATGAATTTGTGACAACAAAAGACAGGAGAAAAGGTAGCCTTAATTCTGGCTAGAAAACTTCAAAAATGGAAAACCAACTGATGACTAAAAAGGCAATAAAATAGTAAGTGCATCTATTAAATTAATAGGGCTTAATTCTTCATCACTTATAGCTTGCAACTGACTCTGACAGCAATTTAAGAAAAAGGTTCTAAAAATATTTTCAGTAATGGCAGCATTATTGGAATATGATACTTACTATCTTTTTTTACATTTTATATTTATATTAATAATTATATGTATAATAGGTTTATATTTATTATAAGTTTGTAAGTTTTTATTTGGTTACTATAATTGGACGAAGATGTTTTTTCCAATGCATATCATTTCTAAGCTTCTTTTATCAGAATTATTGCTGGTGGGATGGGATAGGCTAAAATGTGACATGAGAAGATAAATATACCTGTGAGGAGTTGACATTTTTTTAATCTCTAAAAACTTTCTCATCATATTCTCATGCATTTTCTGTTGCCTATGAGAAAGCAGGAACTAAAATATAAGCTACCTCCAAACAAAATCTTTAAGCGTATGCCTTCCCAACCTTTTGCCAATCATTTCTAGTTGCCATTGTGCTCCAAACATACTTTGTACTCCCCGAATTATTGTTGCTTACTGGCACCCAGAGTACCCCATATAGAACTTTACCCAGATCTGTTTTCCCTGCCTGAGATCTATTCCCTTTACTTTTAATTAATTAATTAATTAATTAAAGATTTTATTTGTTTGTCAGAGAGGGAGAGAGAGAATATGAGCAACCGGGAGGGGCAGAAGGAGAGGGAGAAGCAGGCTCCCCACTGATCAGGGAGCCCAATGTGGGACTTGACTCCAGGACCTGAGATCATGACCTGAGCCGAAAGCAGATGCTTAACTGACTGAGCCATCCAGGTGTCCCGGACCTATTCCTATTAAACCTGCTCTATGGAAATTTGAGAGGACAGATTCATCTTCAGGGTGGACTGTCAGTGCCCAGCGCTGAGCTGTCAGTGGCTCGGTGGTCTGCGTCCCCAGGCAAGACCGTTTCTCTTCCTACAGCTATCCTAACTCGTGTAACCCCCTCAACTGCCCTGTTGGATCAGACAAGCAAGCTGGTTATTCTCTGACAGACAGAGGGGTGGGCTGATTTTACCTGTGACATAACTAAAAAATGGCAGATCTCAAACGAGAGCCAGAACCTTCTTTTTCTTCTAAAAGTGTATTCTGTTTCCACCAAAGCATTGCTTGCTTCTGGGAAATAATGAAGCAAACACATTCTGCCTGAGGAATCGTCCCTTATAAATCGTTAATGTCTTTTGGAGTAATTGTATTCCATTAGGTGATAACTGGAAACAAAATGGCCGACTCACAGGAGTAAATTTCTAATGAAGTCACATGGGGAAGCACGTCAGGTTAGTGGGGACCAACTTTTCGGCAAAAGAGATGGTGACCTGTCAAAGCAAGAGAGACGGTATGGAGACTACCTTGATTTCCTTGTGCAAAGTAGAAGACAGTTATAGATAATTCTACTTGTCTCACCACGGGCACTTTAAGAATTTGTGGAATCATCTATTTAGCATCCTGAAAGGGTACTGACATCCATCAGCTCCCCCCCCCCCCCAATGCTCCGGTGGTAATTAACTGAAGATGTACACAAAGTTACCAAAGAACTGAATCGCTTGAAAGATACCAGCAGTGAATACAAGCTGACATCTACAAAAGCTGTCTGTGACTAATCAAAAGACTTTATCAGTGGCTTGCTATCACAATTTAGCAACGTGGGCATTGTATTGAGACCTAAATGATGTAATAATTATGTCTAGCAATGAAATATAAGGGCAACTGGTGAGAGTGAGAAGTAAGAGATCTCATTTCTTTTCTGCCTCAAAATAACTTTTTCAATAGGTAGAGTTCATTTCAAGCCCAAAATAGATTCAGAACAAATGAGACTCTGGTTAGAGAAATGTTCCTGTTCGGTCAAAACCAGCTAAAAAGAGAAGAACAGCATAGGAACGAGAAAACCTGTTTGTCTGCGTGTAGATTTTCGGCTTCTCTGTTTCAAACAGGTGGTTAACCCAGATTTTGGCAAATTCCAGCAAAAGCTTAAAGCCCTGAAATAATCAGATGTCCACATTGACAAAGGGGTCCATGAGAAAAAGGCTGGCAGGGCAACCAATAGAGACGGTGCCACGAAACCTTTCAAAGCAACAGATGGGACAAAATATCCTACTGGACTGGGTGGGATACCAATGCAGTCGGGCCTCTTTTTTTCCTTGAGGAAAGGAAAGCCAAATTTATGCTTAGTTTCAAGCAAGAAATATTTTTCTGGTTTTGGAAAGATAGTGGCAGATTCAGTCATGTATGAAGGAAAGTTAGTGGGGAAATCACCTGCCGGAGCCATTTCAAAGAATATCAGTTATGTTGGGACTTCCCTTATCCGTGTGCACCCGAAAAGATTGACCTCCATGGCCCATAGCACTAGTATCCTAACTATTTAGAAGAAAAATAACCCATCTCTCCGTGTACCAACAATTATCAATGTCTCAATGAAGAATTTGGGGGGAAATGCTCCATTGAGACATTGATAATCAAGAATTGAATCCAGACTCAAAATACACATACACACAAAATATGTTTCATAAAAAAGCTTAACTGGGTGTGGGGCATAAACAATGAATCTTGGGACACTGAAAAAATAAAATAATAAAAAAAGACTTCTACTTTTTCTGGGCGTACAGGCTGATATTTTTCATTTCTGTTATATTTTATTCTGATATGTTGTCTTCCATTTAAAAAAAAGCAGTTTTCACCTACAAAATTGACTTAACCTTCAATAATGACCCTCCATCACAGACTGAAACAGCAAACAGAGGCATAGCTCCTCAAATCTGTGAGTACATTTTGAGCTGTAAGAGTTGGTTGATACAAAAACCAAAGTGAATGGGGCGCCTGGGTGGCTCAGTTGGTTAAGCACCTGCCTTTTGCTCAGGTCATGATCCTGGAGACCCGGGATCGAGCCCCACATCGGGCTCCCTGCTCGGCGGGAAGCCTGCTTCTCCCTCTCTCACTCCCTCTGCTTGTGTTCCCTCTCTGGCTGTGTTTCTCTCTGTCAAATAAATACAATCTTTAAAAAAAAAAAATTACAAAAACCAAAGTGAAAAAAACAAGTTTGTTTTTTAAAAATAATCAAGCTTAGTTGAGCTATCTTAAAGTACCAAATTCCATTTTTATTGAGTCTGATGTCAAGAGCTATTTTTTAAGTGAGCTATCCATTTTATGATAAAGTAAATCATTAGTTTTGTAAAGAAGTAAAATATTTGGGTGCCTGGGTGGCTCAGTGGGTTAAAGCCTCTGCTTTCGGCTCAGGTCATGATCTCAGGGTCCTGGGATCAAGGCCCGCATCAGGCGCTCTGCTCAGCAGGGAGCCTGCTTCCTCCTCTCTCTGCCTGCTTCTCTGCCTACTTGTGATCCCTCCCTCTCTCTCTCTGTCAAATAAATAAATAAAATATTAAAAAAAGAAGAAGAAATAAAATATCTGTTCTGGAAATTGCTAGAAACTTCCTAAATGTTTAGGTCCTGAGAAACTGTTCTTCAAAAAATATTAGATAAGAGACAAATGGACAGACAGACAGACAGACACACACACACACACACACACACACACACACACACACATGCAGATAAAGTAATTGCCAGTATTTGCTGTTGATGGACAAAATATTTTTTTCAAATTTCCATAAAATCTGCCTCTTTCAAAAGCTGTGATATAAAACAAATGTAAAAATACTAGTCTGGAAATTGCTAAATTAATTTCAAAAGTTTGGATTCATTCTAGATGTTTCTGGAACAAAAGATGTCTTTGCACGTTGACTTGTGCATGAATATCTCCGTCGGGGATTCTGTCAGCACTGGGCCTCTCACATAATAGTTGCTGAACAGGATTTTGTGAATGAATAAATGTGTTCCATTCATCATCTTACCATCATCGCCTGTATTCTAAAAGCCAACTGGTCAGCAAACTCATGGGTTGGTACTCAGGAGGACCATAAACCATAGCCATCCCAACATTGTATATTTAGTTACGTGGTTAAGTTACTTACATTTAAAAAAATATAACAACAGAATACCTGATCATTTGGTTTTTCTGACATCATGCCCACCTAGTTTCAGTGGACTCTTGTGTATGGTCGTCCACATAATGGAAATATTTAAGTAGTTATTACAGATGATGTAGACACATCCATTACAGCTGTTTTTTGGAAAGATTAATACTTTTCAAGAGTACTACTATTCTCTGAGTGTTTTGACCTTGTATTTCTATCTCAGCATCTTTGAATATGCTGTCTTACTGGTCAGCCATAAATTTCCTCTCAAGTCCTGAACTTGACTTGTTGACCTTCATTCTATTCTATAATGTCTAGCTCGTTTGTTACATCTTCAAAGAAGACTGATGTGTATTTCTCATACAGATGCCATCTCCTTCTCTTTTTTGTAATTGAAGGCATTCTATAATTTTCTCTTGCCTGTTATTGTGACATTATTTGTGCAGTATTTATTTTCCTTCTTAGAGCCGGAGACTTTATGACTTATGGGACCTCATATCCTCACATGATATCCTCGAGCTTATACCCCATAGGATCCTGAAGTGCTTTGCACACAGTAGATTTTCAGCCATTAAGCATTTATTTAACAAACTTTTATTGAATGTTTAACCCTATTGACAATATTTAAAGATCTGAGAATATTACAATAAATTAGACAGATAAGGTCTACCCTCTGAGCCCTTACATTTATACGTGAAGGTCTATATTTTTTTAAAAAGAGTTAATTAATGAATTGTGGGACTATTTAGATCAGTTTTCTTTGATTTGGGATTTGGACTGACCTTGATACAAGTACTGGGCCTGCCATCTATAAGCCGGGTAAGGATGGAAACACTATTAATTTACCTGGTAAGTTTAGCAATAATACTTAACTTCTAATATTATTTGAAAAATTAAGAGGTGTGTAATTTGCTCATTCACATTTGCCATTTAAGTATGAGTTCCCTTCCAATTCCAAGGGAATAAGAAACTCTCATAGTTATCCAGTAGTAACTTGATCATTCATTCTATGAACTATAAAGATATCACATTTATTTAGAACACTAATTTCTATAACTTAGATTAAAGAAGATAAGTTTATTGATTCATTGAAAAACAAATTAAGTTCCTTTTTTTGAGGCGGGTGTAAATTCTTAGATAATGTTGTTTTGACATTTGTAATTTGTAATTTTTTTAGTTAATTTAGGTTAACCCCAATAATTAAGATTAAGTCAAACTATTTACTCTTTGATCTCAGGGGGAAAAATTCTTCAAGGTATGTAAAGCTTAATTCAATTTATGACATATAATTATTTTGAGATAGTCTATTGAAGCCAGCATCTCACTCTTCCACGATTTTGCTCCTGTAATACTTAGAGAGCATCTGTAGAGAATGCTTTCAGTTTTACTCTCCTGTTGGCAAGGGGAATACAATACATATTTGATTTTTCTTTCTCAGAAACACCTCTGCCTTGGGTAATAACATCATTCCCACTTGAGAGGAGAAGACAACTGCTTCAGTGATTCACTTAAGGTCAAGGCAGGAGAAACTGTCCGTTGTCCACCAAAATACACTCTCCCTTTGTTTTAGGGAAGATGGTTTTTCTCCAGATTACATTTTCTATCCTCACTTGCAGTTAAGTGTGGGCATGCGCAGGAGCTCTTGCCAATGGAACACGAGTGCAAGAGATGTGTGCTGTCTCCAGCCCAGGGCCTCGGGATGGGCATATCTCTCCCACCAGCTGGTATCCACAGCCCGCAGTGGGCAAGATTGACCGAGCAGACAACATCAAGGCACCACTCAATTAAGGAGCAAAACAAGTTCAAACTAAGAATTATTTACGGTGCCTGCTATATGCCAGGCACTATTCTAGGTGTTCAGAAAACATCAGCAAAATGAAACAAACGAAGAGCCTTTCCTTTGTGCAGCTTTCATCCCACTGTGGGCATACAGGCAGCCAACAGGCAGGATGGCCCGTTAGTAAGTTACCAGGTGGGATGGACAGGAAGTGCTGAGCAAAGAAACAAACAGCAATCAAAGTGGGAATGGACGGTGGGAGGGAGGGGGAACAGAGTCTTTTCAAACTAAATGCCCCAGACACACACATCAAACAACTGATACATCGGCGCTGAGGATCAGCTCTGCTTGTACATCATATTAAATACATACATTTTTTTACTTTTCTCTGAACGTAAGAGGTGGTGGCAAATTGAGAGGATTGGTTGACTATAGTCACAGAGTGATCCTAGGGTTCTAAAACCTCTACCCGGTGTATGCTTGTCTTAGATCAAATAATTCATTGTGACTGCTAAAAATGCCTAAACAAATGAACAAGCTTTTATTTCCTGCCACCTCTACCCTTCTCACAACTACGTGGACTTTTGGGATGATGGTCCTTTGGGGTACCATTAGTCTGACTTCACCTCTTGAAACGAGGCCATGCTCTTCAAATATTTGTGGCCAGGTAGTTCTTGAAAAGCTGTTATTCCGTCTCTGTGTTGGACAGGCTACATGGTCAACCCTCTAAGGAGAAAGCAAAGCTGCCGTTATAAAACATGCACACTTGTAGTCGTTTACATAATGTCATGTTTATTTTTCACACATCTAACATCTAGCTGGGCTGCTGGGGTACGGGCCATTATTTGGAGACCCAGACTTGCATTACACATGCATGTGTAATCATGGCTAACTGGATCTTTTTAAGGTTAAGTTCAGAGTTAGAGTTTAGGACAGAGAGTCTTTTTTGAATGACTAGTGCCTGTGTTTTAGTGATTGTTACATATTTTGGATATTATTCCCACTTTTAAGATCCTTTATAATATGCCAGGTCTGTCTTTTCAACTTGTCTGGTGTAACCCCTCCTTCCCTCTTCTCCTGTCTATATTCTTCAATCTCACCTGCATTCCTTTGATTTGGGAACTTACCATACTCTGCCTTGCTTACACCTTTCTCCCTGTCCAGCATTATATCCTTGTTTTCCTCCTTGCGTATCTATCTCCTGCTTTTCCTGTGGACCATACATGAGTGCTTAGTTCCTGGGGAAATCACCTGTGGCTCCATAGGATCCCCTTCTCTCAAACCAGGCTGAGTTCAGTCTTTCCTGAGACATGATAAGCTTCCTAAGCACAGGAAGCTGTTTCTGTCTCGTTCACTGTTTTACTGTTATATCTTTAACACATCAAATTGCACAAACAATTCCTATAGGAGAGGCTCAGCAAGTATTTGTTGAGTGAATAAATGGATGAATGTGCTAGAATGTTCCATTGTCACAAGTATTCCCATAATATTACACCGAATTTCTGAGATAATTGACATTTTTTAAAAGACTTTATTTATTTATTTGACAGAGAGAGATACAGTGAGAGAGGGAACACAAGCAGAGGGAGTGAGAGTGGGAGAAGCAGACTCCCCGCAGAGCAGGGAGCCCGATGTGGGGCTTGATCCCATCCTGGGATCATGATCTGAGCCAAAGGCACAGGCTTAATGACTGAGCCCCCCAGGCACCCCAATAATTGACTTTCATTTGGCTTCTACATGACCGACAAAAATCACATCAATTGAATTAGCATTGGATGAATATCTAACACTTGGCCAAGCATTGTATGATGTGTTGAGAAAGAAACAACAATGAATAAGGTGGAATTCATTCTTCACGGAAGCACCAATTTGGACAGAAAGAAACACAGCCAGAGAGGGAACACAAGCAGGGGGAGTGAGAGAGGGAGAAGCAGGCTCCCATCGAGCAGGGAGCCCTCTGCGGGGCTCAATCCCAGGACTCTGAGATCATGACCTGAGCCAAAGGAAAGGGCTTAACAACGAGCCATCCAGGCGCCCCCAAAACAAAAATTTCTGAATGGACATTTGAGGTTTGTTATCCTGATTTTTAAGAACAGACCTGCCTCAGTCAAATCTCAGTAACTCAAATTTAATTTTCTACTTTAGTTTGGTTTTCAGGTGTGCATCTTGTTAACAGAGAGTGAAATGGCTGACTTTGGTTCCCCCACCCCCAAGAGTAATGGTTACAGAGGAGGAGGTAGTAGCTGAACAGGATAAGATGCACAGAGCCAAAGGAAATGGCCTGCTTGAAAGATCTTTGCCTCCTGGATCACTTTTCACATCTTCACAATTATTAGGTGAGACTAGGTGAGCGGGAAGGCCTCACACAAACAGTCTTGCTTTCGATGACTCTTGGTGCCCAGTGCCCAGGGAGGTTGAACGTGTGACGTGGCTTGCAGGGAGTTCTAGATTGTTTATCCAAAAGCTAGGCTGTGTGTTGGAGAATCCATTGTATGATATTGGACCTGGAAGTCATGTGCAGGCTCCACAATCTCCAATTAGGATCAGAACATTTCCATATCCAGCAGGAAGCTTGTCTAGATGAAATCAAACTTCCATTTTTAATTAAATCCAGTAGCTTCTGTACATACAGATTATGTAAATAATAAATTACAGAATTATTACTTTTCTTAATTTTAGAGAACCCTGACCCAAGCTTGAAACATACACCCATCATTTTTTAAGAGCAGTCTTGTCATGCTATCACCAACCTCAACAGTAGCACAAATTAAAATCAGCTGCCTCAGACAGGGGTTTTAATACCCTTAACTTAAAATGCACATGAATCCCTAACACTATAAAGCTGAAAAGATTGTTATTAATTCACAGTTTCCTTTCTTTCTTTTTTAATTTTTTTTTAAAGTAGATGGGTGGGTTTTTTTTTTTTTTTTCATTTTTGGTTTTTGGGTTTTAGGGTTTTTGTTTTTTGTTTTTGTTTGTTGTTGTTGTTGTTTAGCTTCTCTCTCCCTCACTTTTGTTCTACATGCTTCGTGTCATTTTGTTTCATCGTGCATCTGTTTTTCAGTTTCTTGCTCTGGTGACAGATTTTAATTTATATTTATGTTTTATTTCCAGAGTATTTATTCTATTTGTACGCACGGACTCACAGGCCAGGATGCTGATTGTTATACAGTAGTTTACTTTTAAAAGAAATAAGACTGCTCAAGCAGCTAATACGGGAAGATGTATCACCAGGCTGAATAATTGTGACAACCATAGACCGTATCAGTGTGTGTTTGTTTGCACAATACCCTCCTGCATTAAGAAAGCCGTCCCAGCTGTCTTGGGCTCCGGAGCCACCCATTTCATCACTTGACACTCTGGCAGATGTTATGCATTGATAACAGACTTCACTTCATTCACTCCGCATCTAAGATTACCTCTGGAAAAAAAAAAATCTAATACATTATAACCCTCCCAGCCATTTGTTAAAAAAAAAAAAAAAAAAAGATCAGCAATTTATTCCCTTTTTAGCATTAAATTGTGGTTTTTTCCTCTTTGAATGCACATACTATTTAAAAAATGGCCATTTAACACATCCATCTCATGGTTTTCTGTAGGCAGGAATATCAGTGCAGACAAGAATGTAATGATTTAATTGAATTAGGACCAGATCAGATTTAGGGTTGATGACTCACATTCCCATTATATAAGAAAGACGCTCTTTGCCTTTAATGATAGAGATAGGTGCTGCATTCACAGATTTGTTAGAAAGAAGTGATTCTTGGTTTCTGGAGAACTGAAAAAAAAATAAAAAAGAGCTCAGTCTGGGATTGAAAAGGAGGTATAAAATCTGTATTAAGTTGAACCGATTTCTTAGCTAAGCAACAGATACTCCTCTTTAGTTTGGGAAATTTAAGGATTTCTGTAAATGTACCACAAACAGGATTGACCATTGCTTGGACATCACCCAATGAGACAGTCTAAAAAGTGAGCATTTCCTATACTCAAAGAGATTTTATGGAAAAACGTGGATGAAAATGAATAAAAAACATACAGTGGGTCTTTTTCTTAGATGCAAAAATGCTTTGTACACGAACAGTGTGATTTTATTGTTCGGGTTTCAGGATAGCATGGGATTGAAGTGTATTTAGAAATTCCGTGTGGCGGGAGAGGGTGTGCCGATCGAGGAGGCTGTGTAGACTCTCCCTCTTCAAGTCCTCCCTGTGCATGGCATACAGTCGGTGTCACTGTTTGATTACCTCTCTCTCTACCCTAGAATCAGCTCCTCAGGGGCCACTGTGACTGTGCGGGTCCAACGCAGACCCAGCACCCACCGCCCATCAGCAAGGTCAGCAAATCCACAAGCAGGCAGAGGTGCTGGGAGGATGGCGGCCAGGGTAGAGAAGAGCAGGGATGGAGAGCGGACGCCTTGTGTCAGGAGAGCATCCATTAGAATCATCATTCCTAGCCAGCTGGAAAGCTCAGTCGGTTAAGCGTCTGCCTTCAGCTCAGGTCATGATCCCGCGTCTTGGGATCGAGTCCCACTTTGGGCTCCCTGCTCAGTGCTTCTCCCTCTCCCTCTGCTCCTCTCCTCTGCTCGTGCTCTCTCTCTGTGTCTCAGATGAACAAATAAAAGCCTTAAAAAAATTATCATTCCATTTCCTGCTCAGGTGTGTAGAATTTTAAAGTGCACAAAGGTCTTTGGTGTTTATTATGTCATTTTTGTTTCACTCCTTCGGAACTTGAGGATGATAGTTATCAACCTCTTATCTGTGCATGGGGGGGTGGGGGGACTGAGTCTCAGAGAGTTTGGAAGATGAGTATACGGTCTCTCAGCTGGTCAATGACAGTGCCAGCCCACATCTTCCAGTGACAATCGTGCATGCATTCCTTCTCCATTTTGTGAGAATGACAAACATCATTTAAATAAAGTACATTCACTACATCTCCCATTCTCCTGAGACTGGAGTGAGGAACAAAGAACAATTAGTTGCCCTGGTTGCTCTGTTTTCTCCTTCGCCCTTGTCTCATCCAGGCTTGGTGAAACATTGACTGGGCTCATGGCAGCTCAGAGGCTGGGGCGGCCAGTGGGGAGGAGGGATATCTGCGAGCCCCATTAGGTGACAACAGTGAAGTTCATGCACCACATTAGTCTAAGCTGATGCGAGAAAATGTTGAGCTGGGAGATGAGTTTGGAGTCCACATTCAACACAAAACATTATACCATCAGTTAGAGGGAACTTGTCCTGGGAGTATGAACATGCGCAGGATGGAGGAGCTTTTTGTTTATCTTGTTGATGTTGAATCTTGGTCATGAGTGCTGAACTTAATGTGGATGGGCCAGGAGAGATATTTTTCTGGTCAGGCCAGCCATCATGTCTCCTAAAAGACAGATTGTTTTCAATATAGAAATACACAGATTAACCTTGCTGGGAGGATCTCAGATTTCAAGGACTGCTCTGGAGAAGAGTTGATCCCTGACATGAGAATCCAGCAGAACACTCTAGGAACTGGGGAGGCAGCTCAACCACAGCTTTGATTCCAAGAGGATGAGGGAATATGAAATAGAACCACTGGGACCACAGATGGTTCTCTTCAGAGCAGCCCAGGTCAAATACAGAGTCTCTCCAACTCTTGAGCTGAAGGAACTAGCAAGAGCCAAGTGAATTGCAGGTTTCCCTCCAAGTCATTGACTGAAGGCTGTGTCTTCCAAAATTCGCATGTTGAACCCCCAACCCCCAATACTACGGTATTAGTAGATGGGACCTCAAGGAGCTAATTCAAATTAGTGGCGGTTGTGGGGGTGTGGCTGTCAAGACAGGCTTCAGATCCTTATAAGGGTTCCAAGGGAATCGGCTATCTCTGTCTGCTCTCTGCCACCTGAGGGTAGGAGGAGAAACTGCCAGTCAACAACACAGAAGAGGGCCTTCCCCAGAACCTGGGCATGCTGGCTCCCCGGTCCAGGACTTCCAGCCTCCAGAACTGGGAGACTTTATAAATGTCTGCCATTTATAAGCCGCCCATTTTCTGTTAGAGCAGCCTGCACAAACGGGACACCAATCAAGGCTCTTACGATCCTAGATGCAGTAAGAGGCTGACGTGCCAAGTAGGAAAACATACAGAGGTCAAGTTATTCAAAAGAAGGTAGCGCTGTGATCAGTTAGGGAAACAGTGGCGTCTCAGGATATAGATTCCCAGAATAAGCCTTGTTTGTTAGAAACCAGATTTTACTAGGATCCCACAACCAGCAAGGGCAGGAATCCTGAGGTACTGCTAGTTGGGGTAAGGTCACTTAAGAAATCAGGGAAGGTTTGGGGCACCTGGTGGCTCAGTCATTAAGCATCTACCTTCGACTCAGGTCATGATCCCGGGGTCCTGGGATACAGCCCCTCATTGGGGTCCCTGCTTCTCCCTCTCCCACTCCCCCTGCTTGTGTTCCCTCTCTTGCTGTCTCCCTCTGTGTGCCAAATAAATAAGTAAAATCTTTAAAGAAAAAAAGAAATCAGGGAAGGTTTATAATAAAAGTGTCAGGAGTTAAGCTGATCCAAGCCTCTGTACCCTACAAACATAATACTCCTAGTATTTGTGCATTGCAATCCAGGGAATATTTGCTGCCACATTTCATCACTTGTGTGTGACTGATGCTGTCATATTTTAACATCTTTGAAATGAGAGTGATCCTCAGAATAATCAATGTGTTTTTACTTTCCTTAATAAAAAATAGAATTGTGCTTGTTGGAAAGAATGTGTCTAAAATTTGATCAAGTGATTGTCAGGTGCCTGCTATTATGTATATAACAAAAAAGAAAAGAAAGGAAAGAAAGGAAAGAAGGAAAGAAAGAAAACCTAGGAAGGGAGGGAGGGAGGAAAGAGAAAAAGGAAAAGGAGGGAAGGAAGGACGGACGGACGGAAGGAAGGAAGGAAGGAGGGAGGGGAGGGAAGGAAAGTGAAGGAGAAAAGGAAAAGAAAAAAGAAAGAGGGAGGGATAAAAAAAGAAAGAAAGGAGAAATGAAAAGGAAAGAAAAGACAAGATGACTGAAAGCAACAACAAAAACACCTCATGTGAGATACCTAGATCCAGAAGAAAAGAATCAAGGATCTCTAATGACAACGGGTCTAAAAGGGAGACCCTAGTGAACCTTGAGGTGATAATCAAATATCAAGTAAAAGGATTTTGCTGAAAGAATAAAGCAGTATTCGAGTAAGACGGATACTCAAATATTGTCTCTCAACCTATGATTTGTACCGGTAAGATTATTAGCATTGAAAAGCACATTTTCATTTCAATTATGTACGAAAGAGGAAGGATACAAACTGGAGAGGGAGGGCAGACTAGAGACCCAGAGTGTGGGTGTTCGTAGGAGAAGCCTGTCCATCCATTGACCGTGATCCACTAGGCGGGAGCTCAGGAATCAGCGCAGACACATTCTGTTGGAATATTATCCTTATGTTAAGGGAAGCTCAGCATGAAGACTTGTATTTGTTTTCTATCTGCTTCAGATAGCTTTTCTACTTTATAAAATTATGTGTGTTCCTGGAAGTCCTAGGCCACATGGATAAAATCGTAAAGACTGTGAGATTTAATAAGGCCTGGGCAGATCTCTTTTGTAAAATGAATAAAGGTTCTCTGTTTACCTAGCCTGTAAATCTGAGTTGTCACGTTGGTCCACACCTACACTTAAAATGGTAATGATGGTGATGATATGAGACCACTAATTAGCTCTCAGCCCGTGATCAGTCTTGTATAGAACATACTCAAAGACAAAACTTTTGGCCTTAAGGAGTTTGCATTGTAGCACAGAGATAAAATAGAGAGTTTGCATTCTCTTAAGACGCCAGATGTGGAATGACTTCGAGATGAAAGCGAAGATGTTCTGAGTTGGCATAAGGGGAAGGCAGTCATGGTTCCCTTTTGTGTCATGAGAATCTAATGTTTAATAAGCCTCTCAACTAAGTTCTAAGGCTTTCCATGCTCTTCTCGGGAACACTGTGATCTCTTCTTTCATGGGCCCTTGCCAGCCAGTGATCAGTGACAGCGAAGAGGGCTTCCCTTTCTGGATTTTAAGGCTACGCACAGAGTCTCTGGTCCATTTAGAGAATGGCTTCGTCTTACCAACTCATGAGTTGTGCGTTGTCCTGACTGTAACACCATGACCATCCTGATTGCTGGAGAAAACTAGAGGGGCAATTAAGCCGGTGGACTGAATTATCCTCATGGTTTTTGGGTTTGTTTCTTTTTACGGGGAAGAAGGCAGACACTTGGTATAGGAGAAACAGGGAGCTAAGGATCCTCATTTCCATATGATAGTACAGAGGAAATGTTTTTCCATTTACTTCCTCCTCGATCTACACAGATCAAAATTGTTCACTTTCTACCACTTGATCTGTCATTCCACGATGTGATCGGCCTGACTATAGGGGTGGGAGGGAGTTGTGAAAGACGCAGAGACAAAGGAAAATTACAGCCTAGTTAAGGGTCTCCATGACCTAAGGGGACCGGTAGACCCAACTGGATTAGAATAGAGTCAGATCGCAACCTTAACAAAAAAGAAAACATAATGAGAGTGGGTGCATTTAGCCACCCCCGCACTCCTGCGCACAAGTCTTCTTGGAGAAGTGAAGAGACATTTTCCAAGTTTAAAAAGTCAGTAGAGAAACTGCGGGCGAAAAAAGATGTCAAGTTACAAGATAAAGTAAAATAAATCACACAACACAAAGCAAACACACAAGAGGCAAAAGAGATGGGAAGTATTAGGAAAAGTAAGCATTTTGGAAGAGAGGTCCAGGAAGTGTAAAAGAGGGGTAAGGGGCGCATAACGAAAAGGAAGTGAAATAGTGTAGCTCAATTATAATATGAAAATATGCCTTTAGCAAAAAAAAAAAAATCAGAACTCTAAGCATAGAAACAGCACAAATATTCATTGTAGGAGAGTAATGAACAACCTGAGATGTTCATTAAATGAAACATTATTCAAGGATCAGAATAAATGAACTAAAGCAACAATATAATTTAAATAATAGAAGCAATATAAGCTACAGAGTTCTACATATATAGTAGTAATACATAACATTTGAAGTACATGTATTTGAAGTAATGTATGTTGATACAATAAAAGTTTATAAAAAGAAAGCAAGAGAAAAACATGGATGCAAGATCATGCTGCTTTCGGTTGGGGGAAGAAATAGGGAGATGGGCTGAGAGGAGAGTATCACTAAATACACATTAGTGCCAAGATCTTAGCTTGTATTTTCTGTAGTAGTTTTGCAAGTTCTTTTTGCTTTGTTATTTTTTTAACGGACATCAGTATGCCATGAAGCAAAGCTAAAAATCAAGTCAAGGTTTTGCAACTAAAGTCTTATTGCTGCCAAATTTTAATTTTTTCACAGTTTTTTAAAAAGATTTTATTTATCTATCTGAGAGAAAAAAGGAGAGGGAGAGCAGAGAGGGAGAGTGAGAGGAAGAAGCAGACTCCCCAACTGAGCAGGGAGCCTGATGCAGGACCCTGAGATCATGACCTAAGCTGGAAGGCAGATGCTTAACCAACTGAACCACCCAGACACCACTTCCCCCAAATTTTTAAATAAGAATTGGAATAGATTATATTAGCAAATGTAAATGAAAAAAGACATATGGAGTAGCAGAATATGAAAAGTCAGGAAATAGAGTCCATGCTCAGTAGCATTAAATAGGACCAAGAAAATAATCACATATGGTAATTAGCACCACTCACCATGACAATGGAATCACAAACCTTTGTGCACCAAACAAAGAAGGAAAATACACATGGAAAGTTATCCTAAAGGTTGAGGGAGAGATTACCTATAAAAGTATAGAGGAGGATGAAATGTTTTTCTTTTCCAATGAACAGAATAAAAACATGAGACAGAAGATTTAAATAATACTATTCAGGGGTGCCTGGGAGGCTCAGTTGGTTGGGCGACTGCCTTCGGCTCAGGTCATGATCCCGGAGACCTGGGATTGAGTCCCACATCGGGCTCCCTGCTTGGCAGGAAGCCTGCTTCTCCCTCTCTCACTCCCCCTGCTTGTGTTCCCTCTCTGGCTGTGTTTCTCTCTGTCAAATAAATAAAATCTTAAAAAAGTAATAATACCATTTAACAAGCTCACATAATAAATATCTACATGGAAGACAATATAACAAGCAAAGAAAGAATATTCTTTTCTTAGGGCACATGGAATATTTGCAAGAACTGTGTATGTATTTTAGGCTCCAAGAAAATCTCAATAAATTACACAAAGTGAAGAGTTTCAGACCCACATGGCGTGAATGTAATCCCAGATATTAAGAAATAAACAACAAAACTAACTTAAAACTTCTTAACTTCTTGGATCGAAACAGGTCTCCAAAAGAACCCCTGGACAAAGAGGAAGTCACAAAATCACAAAATGTTTTTCAGGAAAAAGTAATGGGAAAAGAATGCCGCACACCAATCTTGGCATCAAACAAGAGCGTGCAAATAAACGACGTCTACGGAATGTTAGTGTCACCAGAGGAATCGATGTAAACTGAGCCCGGACATCAGTTAAGAGGTGGCTTAGTGTTGGTTGGTGTTGCTTGAGGGGGGAAACTGTAGGGAAAGTTGTCTAGGACAGGTTCTAGGGAAAAACAAAACAAAACGAAACACGTTTTTAAAGCCATACTCAGAAGTGTTTAAAACAGCTCAAAAGAAGAAACATGAGAACTGTTGCATGAGCCTGGGAGAGCTGAAGCCACCTTGGAAATGTGGGCGAGATGACAGGTCGCCGTAAAATGTTAGATCCCAGAAAACCGTTCCCGGGCAAGGTTGTCATATCTCTCTTGCATCTGCTGACGGCTATGTTTTTCAGAGCCCCCGGAGCATGACCACAAGATAGCAGAATGTTCGCAATCTTTTTCTCTCTCTTTTTCCTTCTTTTTATTGAAGAGTGTGGCAGGGACAATAACAAGAAACAAACAAGGGGAGCTGCACCACGGGAGGGGGTGGAAGAAAGAGATGCTTCCGTTTTTCCAAAAAAAATATGCCTTCCCTTCATTTGCTGAACGATGCATTTGAAGGACACTTGGAAAAGAAACTCCACTTTGACTATTTCGTTCTGCAGCAGTTTCTTTTTCGATACGACTGCCTCGGAGGTGTATTGTTGCGTCTGATAAAAGGTTGTTATTGGGACAAAAAAAATGTGTTTTTTTTCCTTCCCATGTAATATGTAATAAAACTACTCTATGAAGTCTCAATGAACTCTCTCAATTGAGAAAAATACAGACAATTTTCATTATAAGTGAATGTCTCCAATTCATTCCTTTTCTATGGAAGGAAGACATGCAGCAGTGACTTACTGTAGACCACATTTCATAAGATATAATCTATTCCATTATTCTTGTGTATGTTTCATATGAAAAATGTTATGAAGTTTTCTCCCCTCACAAAAATACATATTCCCTTATCTCATTAAGCCCTATCTCACACAACACCCATTCCCCTGCTGCTGCCCAGCACCTCCCCCCCCAGCCAAAGTCTCCCCAGATTGCATTGCTATTTAAAAAATATAAAAGAAATGCATGCATTTCCTCCACACACACTCCATTATTCAATTTAAATCTCAGGCAAGTCTGGATGAAATCTTGAGAATAAAATGAACCTGGTTTGGTTGACTGGTGAGATTTGGCATTATTTCCCAAATGCTCTGACTGGAGCTTCTTCCTCATATGTAGAATGTAATATTTGTTTTTTTGATTGTAGTATTTTTTATTTTAATTATTTGAGAGAGAGAGAGAGAGAGACAGAGCGTGAGAGGGGAGAAGGTGAGAGGGAGAAGCAGACTCCCTGAGGAGCCGGGAGCCTGATGAGGGACTCGATCCCAGGACTCCAAAATCGTGACCGGAGCTGAAGGTAGTGGCTCAACCAACTGAGCCACCCAGGCACCCCCATCAACTGTAATATTTTAGCCCAGAGATGACCACATGCTGATCAGACCTGCCTATTTTTCATCCCCATTCATCTGGTGCTGGGTACTCCCATGAGAAAAGTCAATCTGAGGGAGTATTAACAGCCCTGAAAACTGCATTTTATCCAATACATTCAAACATTTTTGTGTACTTGGATTTTGTGTTTGATTATAAAATTAATGCGTGCATATTTGGGAAAATCAAATATTTTAGAGTACATAAACCAACAATTCATCTCTCTTTTAGCAGTTTACTTTGAGATATCCCGTTAAAAGTTTGGCATGAAGCCTTTACCACGTGTGCACACATGTACAAATATTCATATGTAATTTGTATACTTTTTCTTCTAATAAGATAATACTGTACATGTTGATCTGAAAATAGAATTGCTGCTTAGAATTTATGAATTTGTATGTCACGACCTGTAGATCTATTTCGTTTTTTTAAAAATAGCCGTATAGGGACGCCTGGGTGGCTCAGTCATTAAGCGTCTGCCTTCGGCTAGGGTTGTGATCCCAGTCCTGGGATTGAGCCTCAGCCGGAAGCCTACTTCTCCCTCTCTCACTCCCCCTGCTTGTGTTCCCTCTCTAGCTGTGTTTCTCTCTGTCAAATAAATAAATAAAATCTTAAAAAAAATAAAATAAAATAGCTGTATAATTTTTTGTGCTCAAAATCAAAGTGATAATGAACATTATTTTTACATAAATATTTAACTGTTGTATCAACAAATATGTGTGTTTTTTCAAATTGTGATAAAGTATATGCTTTGAAATGAGATAAAATTTTATTTAAAAATGTTTATGTGCCCTATAATATTATACCAACTTACATTCTCCGTTACCTGTTCTCCTCGCATTACCAATGAGTAAAGTAAAATTCTATTCTCTATGACTCACATAAGATAAATTTCTTAGTGCCATCAGCAAAAAATGTGGACTGCCTCATTTTAAGAAGACCTGAAACTCTTTTGACATGGATTTTAGTCATAGCTCTGCCCATTACTTACCTGTGCATATGACCACGGACACATGACTTAATCTCAGTGTCCGTGTTGTTCTCATGAAGGTAAGGGCACACATGCTGGGTAGTCACGGAATTGCAGCAAATGTAAAAAAAGAAACATCGCAGAGACTATATAATCAATTAAGAGTACAACCAAAAAAAAAGCATCTAACTATGTGTAATGTACATACCAACACACACGTAAAAATGAGATACTAACTTATAAATAAGATCAAATGAGACCAAACTCATCAGTGTCATCTCACGTGTCTTAAGGGAGAGCTAAGGAAATCACTCTGTTTTCTCATTATTTAGATACTTAAAGATTTCACAGCTTATCTGACATGTGTTGGCCATGAAGACATGAAGGAGAGTGATAAAGCATATGTAAATGCCGGTGACTGCACGGACCTTAGTACAATAAAAAGGTTACAGCTGTGCTCATTAGAAGTCAGGATTAATTTCACGTGCAAAAGGCAGACGTTACTGATCTATATGACAGCCCCCTGATGCCCTAAATCCTTATGTTTACCTGGCAGACTTTGGCTCAGGAAATAAGGATTAAGAAAAAGACATATTTCAGTAAAGCATGGATCTCTTGATCTCAAGGCTGTGAGTTCGAGCCACGCACTGGGTGTAGAGATTACTTACAAATAAAATCTTTTTTAAAAGATTGAGGCATTTACTAGATAATTCTAACTGAATGTCTGGAATAGCTAAATGACTTTGATCAGAATTACATAATTCACTTAAGTATTATATCATTTTTTCATGCTTAGACAAAGCCTAAGGATTAAAGTCATTCTCTGGCCAGAGAATTTTCTTTTGTGGGAATTGTAAGAACACAAAAAGACCACCATCATCTCTACCTGTGAAGAAATTGTGTTCTAAAATAAGCAAATAATTTTAGAAAGAGAACATGGTGCTTGCAGATTTTATTAGAACTTTGTGTTTCCGCCAACAGCCACCTAGAGATCAATTTCACTTGGGTATACAAGAAGTTATAATACTTATCTCCCCACCTTCCTTCCCTCTTTGCTCTCCCCTCAAGCCCTTCTCTACTCCGTCTGCACATCTACAGAATAGACTGAGTTTTTCATTTGAGGAGGGCAGAAACTATGTTTCATTCATCCATCTTTGAATCTCCGCTTGAAATACAATAGATGTGTAATCGATGTATACTAAATTATGTGGCCAAATGAAGACTTAGATAATCACATATAGAAGTGGTTTTATGTAAAAATGCATTGTGAAGAGCTTAGGAGTAAGTACAGTGGTCCAGAGGATAAAGGGGCAAGAAGTCACAAGATAATGTATTCCACTGTGGACCTCTGTCCAGTCCTGTCTGACTCTTCACTTCACCCCCCAGCCTTGTGTTTCTGCTCCCATATATTCTACACACACCATCTCTGCTAATGCAAACTACTAGACTGCAGCTAGGAATTACTATCCACATTTTATTCCAACAAAGTGCCCAGTGGATGAACTGTACTCAGTAAAAAGTGTCCTTCTTATCCAGCCATTAAACAGTTTTCTATTTAATCCAAACTCAAAGTGATTTCTCTGCCCACACAGAATATATCTCCCATGTCATTGGTATTCTTTGCGTTCCCATCCAGTATTGAAAATACCTTTTCTGAGCCACCCAGGCACCCCAAAATAACAAGCTTTTACACAGAGAAGGAAACCATCAACAGAACAAAAAGGCAACCTATGGAATCAAAGAAGAAATTTACAAATGACATATCCCATAAAGGATGAATATACAAAATATATAAAGACCTTATATAACTCAACACCAAAATTAATGATAATATTATTAAATAATAATTTGAATTAACATGGTCAGAGGACGTGAATGAGGACATTTCTCTATAGAAGATATACAGATGGCCAACAGATACATGAAAAGATGTTCATTATTACTTATCATCAGGGAAATGGAATTGAAGATAACAGATTTTAAAAATAAAACTACCCCATGATCCAATAGTTTCACTACTGTGTATGTATCCAAAGAAGACAAAAATGGTAATTCAAAAAGAAATATGCAGCCCTGTGCTTATTGCAACATCATTTACAATAGCCAAGATTTGGAAGCAACTCAAGAGTCTATGGATAGATAAATAGATTTTTTAAAATATGGTATATACATTAAAGACTTACAGATATAGACAGAGAAAGACAAATACCATATGATCACACCTATATGTGGAATCTAAAAGAAAAAATGGATAAAAGAAAAAGCAGAAACAGACCCGTAAGTATAAAGAACAAACCAAGGGTTGCCAAAGGAGAGAGGAGTGGAAGATAAGGTCTTTCAGTTATGGAATGAGTAAGTCATGGGAATAAAAGGCATAGTGTAAGAGTCTATCAGGGACACTGGGATACCCACGTGAGACGTGGTAGCTCCATTTGTGGACAGCATGGTGTAATGTATCAGCTTCTGGAGTGACTGTGTTGTACACCTGAAACTGATGGAACATCGTGTGTCAAGTAGATGCCAATGAAAAAAATTAAACTAAATGAACTGTTTAACAATTAAACTAGTGTGAGAAAACCTGCAACAACCTAAGTGATAATATATGTTTTCATAGATTTTTACATATGAAGTAAGCTGGCTCCCTCTCATCTAGTCTGTATTTCCTACGTATTACTCAGCTCCTAACTTATTCTCTGCTGCAAATAGATTTGTATTTAATAGACATAGTAATATTTGTGTAGCACCAGATTTATATATCTGAAATTGCCTAATGATTTCAGATAAACATATCAAATATTTTATCATTATTATTTGGAAAAGTAAGAATTAAAGTGTTTGAGCAAATTACCAGTCTTCATCTTTTTTAAAAGGCCAGCTTTAAGTCTCTCCCTTATTTTAAATTATGATCTAGCTGAGCATTGTGAAAATAGCATAAAATTTTATGAGTTTTTACCATGGTTTCTATGTTAAGACATTTATTTTCTTTCTGATGGCACAAGATAAAGTACTTTTATTAATAACATTCATCTTTACTTCTACATTTGAAAATATGTAAACCTTAGCACATAACTGGAATTTCTTCTGTAACCCCTATAATATTTTCTATCACTGAAAAACCATTTTTAAGTTGTTGACTTTTCTTGCTTGCTATCTTGCAATCTTACCTCCCTTCAAAAAACTTAATATATCTTAGTGATTTGGCATAAAGCACAGCTATAAAAATACCACACAGCTTCTTTACATTGATTTTTTTTCTCTCTAAAAAAACCTGGTTAATTTTAAGCCACAAATATTGACAATACAATAGTAAAAAGAAAAGTTAAGTATCGCAAAATATAAATGCATGAACCAATTCTTAAGGAATGATATATAATGAGAAGTCTGTAATTCTCAGCAGGCATCAGGGACCAAAGGCAGTAACAGGAATTAGGAAGAAATTATGTCCTTAGAAAAATTAATAATTCTAAAAATTTTAATCTGCCAATTAGTTTAGTCCTTTGTGTGGTAGAACTTTCAGTAATCTAATATCTACTGAATTCAGTTGTTCTAGAAGTTTGTAAAAACTCTGATGGTGATGAGTACTGTATGTATGAAAAATAATACTTGAATACCTTTAAAAGGACTCCAACTTTTATCACATAGCTTTGAATCCTATAGTTCTATCCGTTCATATTAGTTTTTTAAATGTAATTCATTTTTGCCTTCCATAAATATTTCTAGCTTCTCTAAAAACATTTTCATGCATTAACCACATACAGAAAGCCCCCCACTTTGGGAGGATCCAAAAATAACCACAACCACTTCAAAGAGTTACTGCCTGATCAGGAAGGCACACTTTGGGTTAGGAAGGCAATAATGCAATGTAGAATATGTTTATGCTAACATAGAGGAATATAGGAAACATATATATTCAGAAGGTAACATGATTCCTTGTATTGAGATAAGCAGGAAATAAAGTGGTTTCTGATTTATAGATTAAAAGAAAATAACAAGAATTTGATCATGTAGAAATATTTAAACCTTAAGTACCAAACAGATAAAAAAGAAGCATTTGGTTTAAGAATTAGGTCGTAGTAAGGGGGGATAGCGTGCAGCAACTCAGAATGAGCGAGACTTTAAAACTTCTTGAGAATGAAGATAAAAAATCTGGATTGATGGGAAGGTCAGCAGATGGCTAAGCATTAGCTCTTCGTGCTTCTGCTGCCTCCTTAGAGTTGCCTGCTTTTTTGAGGGTACAATTCTAATTTTATACCTTCTCTGAGGTTCGCACACAGCGCTCATGTACTTGGGATCCAGTAATACGGACCTTCCTCCAGTGATGTAGTTACAATGGCTGGGGTCCTACGGATGCCCAGCTCAAGGCTGGCATACAGGATATGGAGCGATAGCTGTCAGGTCAGACCTCCAGGAGTTGCTATGCCTGCCAAAGATTTATCTAAATATATCCAGCCACTTTGCCCTACAAGCTAGCTTAGAAATCTTGATAGAGCAGACTCTCTGGGAGATCGTTACTTCCTTTCTGACTTGCACAAAGCAGAATTTACTCTGAGAACAGCCTTTCACCTAGTATCTTGATATATCTACTCCTGAAACTAGGAAGTCAGTGACATGTAGAATTATGTTTTTCCCTTAGATGACAGTATGGCATTACTTAAAAATCAGAACAAAACAACTAAGTAGCCTTGCTCTTTATTTCTTATTTTATCTCTTCATCCATTTGATGTTAATTGAACATCTGCGTATAAATTTAGATGACAGGAGTACCACAAAGAATACGCTGTCCGCCAGGAGCCCCAGATTGATGGACAGTGGTCAGGATGAAACAGTTATAATAAATTCCAAACAGTGCCCAAGCAGATAACGACATCCGCTGAGAGCCCAAAAAAAGTAGTTCCTACTTCTCACTGCGTACGTTTTGTATTTTATTGAATGCTGATCCAATGCCTTTTAAATTTTTTCCTGTTTTTTTTTCTTTTTTTAATGATAATGCTAATTAGGTCAAAGCAGTTCATTCATATAAACTCCCTAATCTCTGAATTAGTACGACAACAGCAATATGCTTCATAACTATGCAGGTGCAAAGCCCTTTTTGTTCAATTATAAGATCAAGTAGGATTCAAAAGGAAGCCTACATTGTCCATGCCGGGCCCCCTACTCTTCCTCTCTGTCAAGGAGATTTTACACACTGTATGGTCTGGTACGTGGGAGAAGTGAATTATGGTGGACGTTCGCTTCAGACAAGAAAAGTTTATTAGCAACCCAAATTATGAATTCTGACTGCCAGTGTCTATAGTATTGGAAACAGTAGTTTATACAACTGTTACTATGCATTTGCTAGAGATTTAACATAATTTATTGTTTTAATGTCTGAGCCCTTGTAAAGTCTAACTTAGAATTAGCAGTCCTAAAGCAACAAGAATCTAAGTGACTTTCCCTAGGTCAAAAGGAAGTCTTTATGAAAGTGGAATTCAAAATCTTAATTCCTCTATCAGAAAATCAGGTGAAACTCTGGAAATTTCTAAGACAATTTCTAAGACCTGCCTCATCTTTATTTCCCTACATATTTTTAATTTTTAATTTTTAATTTTATTAAACTGCAAGGAGAATTTGAGTTAGGACTATAATCTCTTGCTTATTCCAGCTGAGCGATCCCTAGAATTGGCGAATTCCTAACACGATGATTTTTCTTTTCTCATTGACCCTATTTGTGCGGGTCTAACACACCTTTCCACAGTTAAAAAGATAACAACTACAGAAGCTGACACACAGACTTGGAGAGATCCTTATCTCTCCTGTGGTAATATGATTCCGCTGTGTGACCACCACTCCGGGAACCTTACCTCAAACCCACATATCAACAAGATACTGGATCTTGAATAACAAATGAGGGAAATGAGAGTGAAAAGCAGAGAAAGCTTTCTCTTCAATAATAGAAAATCGCTCCTCTAGAGAGACCTGCCCTCTGTGAGCCCAGTGGTCCCCTATGGGCCATCCCCTTTAATTTTGAAAAAAGCTTTAGTTCACTCTTTCTCTCAGTGGTCAAGGTCACTTCAGAGAAACAGTCTATGGTCACATGTTCTTCCGGCTACACCTTTCTGCCTTGCCATTCTAGCCAACCCATGGGATGTTGCTCAGAAACAGATGGGATGTCATGCAGAAGGTCCCCAAACCTTCCATGTTCTTGTGCACAATTCAGGGAGTCTGTTCTCTCAACAGTTTGGTCTATTCTCCAGTACTATTCCTCTTTGCTTCTTTTTCTTTCCTGTTTTGAGAAGTTATGATTTAAGGGTATGGAAAGAGAGAAAAAGCACTCTATGTAAAGTTTTACAGGATTTCATTAAGATTTTTCAGGCAGACTAATATAAAAGAGCCAGGAATTCATGGGTGGGGGATGTAGGTTCAAGTCAAAGCAACCTTAAATCCACATTGTGGGGTAAAAATAATAGTGCTCTATAGATTCTAGCTTGACAGCATGTGATTACCCTATATCACATTTCTATATGAACAGCTTAGTTCTTCAATTAAATAATAAAGCTAATTAGCTCTTTGAAGGAAAAAGTGACTGTAGTACACATCAAAGCATTAAAACTTTCTGAATTTTTCCAGTTAATTGAATTCCAATTTTCCAAACATATTCCATACTTCCTATGGTAAGCTAGCATTTTATCATCAAGTATGGTTAATACACGTATGTTTTAACCCAGAATTAATTTACTTAACATATCAGATTCCTGGGCATACTATATTAATCTAATTAAAAGAAAGTGAGCTTTTGTGATGAATCTATACCATAAAAACGGGGTGTGGAGTATGAGGAACATTTCTATTTATGGATCATGTGTCTGTTCATGACATCTCATGGACTGAAGTTTTTTTTTTTTTTAAAGATTTTATTTATTTATTTGACAGAGAGAGATCACAAGTAGGCAGAGAGGGAGGCAGAGAGGAGGAAGCAGACTCCCCGCCAAGCAGAGAGCCCGATGTGGGGCTCGATCCCAGGACCCCAAGATCATGACCTGAGCCGAAGGCAGAGGCTTTAACCCACTGAGCCACCCAGGCGCCCTAAAGTTGTAATGAGACTTCATTCCTTCCATGTTATATTTCATGTTGCATGAATCACTGAAATAATTTACAGTGTAGTTAAAGGATAGCCATGCTAAATAATTTTTTTTTTGATGTAGGATTCTAGGAAAGTATACGCAAGCACCTATTATGCAATCTCAAAGCAACAAAAATAACAAAGAGGAATATTTATTTGTAGTCACATGTTTAACCTTTGATATATGGTATCCTGGAGCCATACATTTTCTATGAAATTTCTCCCTTCATACACAGATAACCTTTCTACTACTAGTCCTGGTAGATGGAATTCTTCCCCTTAAAATATACGGCAATTTATTTATTTATTTATTTATTTATTTATTTATTTATGACAATTTTATACCTTTTTAAGGAACTACTGAAAAGTATCATCCTATTAGGAAGAGTTATTGAAGGGTGGGAAAAATATGGCCAGAAAAACCAAATCAGTATCCTTGAATCTTTATCCTCATATTTTCTCCTTTTCTCTCATGACAGAAATATTACATAGAATTTCTTAGTTTCCACTGGGAATGTGAAGGTTCTAAGAAAAATACTATTCCCAAAAGAAAGTACCAAGAAGCAATGTCAACCCAACCAAGGCAGGAGTCAATAAGTGATTTCCAAACCCAGCATATGGAAGTTGTTGCACAGAGAGTGCATATGGCCATAAACAATAGAAGTTACCTATAATGCCCAGTGCATTCACAAAGCATATTATGCCGGTTGTATAGAGGGAAATATAATGTACATTAAACTTGTCTAACGAAAGCAGGTATAAAATCCATTTTTATTTTTTACAGTATTTTTGATGGGACAGGGAGAGGGGATTTAAAAAAAAAAGATGTGAAATTGGAAAAATAAAGTGATCATTGAAGAAGTTTTATCTTACTTTAGACTTGTCATTTCCACTTAAGTGAAGATAAACAAGATATATGGCTCAGGCTAAGAGGTCGCAGGAAAACAAATTTAAAGTCTTAAGGCCAAAGTCTTCATGGCAAAAGGCTCATTGAGTTCTATTGAATTCAAAATCCTATAATTTTTTTTTTTTTGAAAATCCAAAGGGGGAATAGAGGCAGATCACTCAGGTCAGAAAAAAAGATGTTCTAGATTCCCCGCCACTACCTGGATGTACGTAGGGGAAGGCATTTCTGTCATTTCCTCCCAGACTGCTGGAATTTTCGGTCTGCCAATGCTGGTGGGGATCATCCAGGGGGTCAAAGAGCTAGAGTCTGCAGAGAAAAAGCAGCATGGGGTAGTAGAGGCTAGAGCCCCAATCAGGTTTGACTGCACACGGTGGTTAAGAGATTGGATTTTATTCTGATTGCAGGAAGAGCCCACTCTGGATTTTAAGATGGGACAGGTATGTAGCAACATGATACAGTTTGCTTTTTAAGAATATAGATCTTGGTGCAATGGGAGAAGTCCTTAGAATGGGACAGGTTTGAAAACCAAATAACCACTTAGGAATCTGTTTCATGGACCCGACCCTTGAAAAAGTTGACAGGAAGAAGGGAAGAGAGACATGAGACTGGAAATCCAGGGATGACTTCTGGATTGGACATGAGGGATGAGGGCACAAGAGGATACAAAGATGAATCCTAAATTCGGGCTTGAGTTTCTGCCTGGATGTTAACGCCATTTATTGCGATGAGTGTCATGTTGGGTTGTTACACAGATGTGAGGACTACAAATCAAGGGATATGTTCAGATATGCTCGTTGAAAATGACTATGGATAATAAAAGAAGAGCTAATATTATCCTGTGCCTTACTGTGTGCCTGTCTGAGCTTTCATCAGTTTGAATGAATGTATTTATACCTACAGTAACTTTGCAACTAGTCCTATCTCCATGTTACAGATTAGAAAAGCGAAACCTAAAAGTGTGAAATGAAACACTCCAATGTCACACCACAAGGATGTGGGGAAATCAGAATTCAAACATATGAGATCTGACTCCAGAATCCTTGTTTTTAAATATTCACGTACACCACCTCTCCATTGGCCACCTTATTTAGATAAGTAAACAATTCCATGTGTGAGTTTGAATTTCAGAAGAGAAGGCTCTGCCGCAGACATAAATTTAGAGGTCATAATCATGAGGCCAGTTTCAGCGGAGCAATGACAACGTTCATTCTGGGTGGGAAGATGAGGACATAGTGGTGGCAGGGTCCACAGATAATCTACCAAGTTCATCCTGGAAGGACAGAAAGGGAATGAGCTTTCCTTAAGGGCCATGGAAATTAGGGAGGTTTTGTACTGACTTTGTTATTGGTGTGTGTTTCCAAAATGGAGAGAGCATCTTTTGTATGTGAATGAGAACAATTTAGTAGAAAAGAAGAGGTGTGCTCTTGAAGACAAAGAATCATTGAAGGAACAAACCATTCCAAACAGCTTGCTGATGGAGATAGGATTGAGGGTTTCTGGGTAAAGTTCAGATCTAATTGCTTTTACTGATTTATTTTAACAATGAAGGAGGCAAGTCCATAAATGGAGAGAATGGAGTAAGACAGATGGGATGAGATGAGAGGGAAAGCAGACTCTGTTTTGGCCCCACTCTCTTTTGGGTGTGATTCAAGAGATCACAATTCCCCGAGATGTCATACTGGTGATACAATTGTATTCCACCCAGAAAACACAAACACGAAGATAGCGCCCACCACCCCCACCCCCCGCCACTGCAGTATTATAGCATGGCAGAAAGCATGGCATATTTTATATTTTCAGCTGTATGATGTCCCGCAGAAAAGTATAAAAAAATAATAATTTCTTAAAAAACTATCAAATTGTACTTTAAAAAAGGAGTGTTGGTAACTTTTACACAATTCAGCTCTGGAAAATCAGGTTTTTCCTGCAGCTCTAGGTACAGTATCACTGACTGAAAAATGAAAAGAACTTTCCCATCATAGAGTCCTTTCTTTTACTTTCCTCTTTCCAAAGATTTCTATCCGGTGGAATAGAATGGATCCATTCACTTCTCAGGGTCTCCTGGAGAAGGCTTTCCTTAGCTTCCCGGTTTCTCTAAGAGTAATGGTGCCCCTCACGCTTTTATTCTCTAAATACATGTAGTTAACTATCCTGGAATACTATTTGCAAAGATCTACTGGCACTATCCACCCTTCATCACCACATTAAAAATTGTAAAAGGTAGATATGAGTGAGTTCTTATGATCTTACCACCTCCTGTATGCCAAATTTAATGACCCTTGAGTAGGTCGCTGGGACCTCTCATGTATATATATATATATATATATTTTTTTTAAAGATTTTATTTATTTGGCGGAGAGAAACACAGCCAGAGAGGGAACACAGCAGGGGGAGTGAGAGAGGGAGAAGCAGGCCTCCCGCCGAGCAGGGAGCCCAATGTGGGACTCGATCCCGGGTCTCCGGGACCATGACCTGAGCCAAAGGCAGTTGCTTAACCAACTGAGCCACCCAGGCGCCCCTCTCATGTATCTTTATAAGCACAACTGTGTGAAGAAAATCACAGCTAGGTTGTTTCTAAGGGGCAGTGTTCACTTTAGTGATTGCCTGATGTGTGTGTGGGGGGGTGGGTGGGTGGGTTAGGGGAGAGAGAGAGAGAGAGATACATGGTAAGAGATATTTTTATTCTAACTGGTACTTCAACAGTGTCACGATAATCACATGTGAAAAATATACATAAAGCTTATTATTTGGTTTTAAAAGAAAGCAAACAAATGACAAATCAATTCTAATACTAGAAAAATCGACAGCCTGGAATGAGGCATGTTCAAAATATCTCATGAGTTTATCCCTTTATTTGTTGAAGACTATCTTTTGGATACTCAACAGCGTTCATATTTCCTTGAATCACTTTTATTATTTTAATGACTGAAAAAGCAACATTTAACCATCCATATTTCAAGAAGAGTTTGTAGAACACGTTTATGGGGCATTTATTTCCTGTGCAGGGTTTGTGTACAATTTACATTTCCACATGAATCATATATAAACTCTGCCTCCAAATATTATCCAAAATGACAAATGGCGCTCAGAAATAATTTTAATAAAAGTAAAAATAAAAAACACATCTATAACCTTATCTTCAGTCCATTTGTTTTCCAATGTAGCTAAGGCACTGAACTATACGTCAAATGACCCATCCTGATTTCCATAGGCTTAAAACTCCACTGAGAAGGCAGCTTCTTTCTACCAATGCATTCACTTCTCACACAGTTCTGAGAGCTGTCTTGTAATATCCAGAAGAAATATTAGTTGTTCTTATGTATTATCTTAGAGGAACCAGCAATGAGTTGAACCGTTTCGGACCTATTTTGTCTCTGGAGATAAAAGATAGAAACAACTTTCCATTGATCTTGGGAACAAGCCGACTTTTCCACTCCAATAACTGGATTCCAGTCTTCCTTTTAACTATGGATTCCTTTTCTCTTTGTCTTTTCATATTTTCTACAACCATCTAACTATGGATGAATCGAGCTGTTTGTAATTTCTATTCTCTATTTTCTATTCAATGTCTTTACTTCTGACCTCTTTTCAAGGAAACCACTCAGCCTTCCCACTGGTGCTACTCCTGACTGATGACATGGGACCCCCAATGCTATTACTCAACAGTTTCACTTTATGTCCTGGTTCAAAGTCCTCTGACATCTTCCTTATCATTGATGACAACCCTGACCTGTCCTCCTAAAGGTAGCCTGATGGTCTGTCCTCTCTTACTCTCAACCAATCATCTTCCCCTGTATTAAAACCACTCCAAATCCACCCCCACTGTTAATGATGAAATATGTAATAGAAAAAAAATCTATAATAAAGGGAACTCTGCTAAAATCTCCCCCTGACACACATACACAAATGCCTTGGTATTTCTAATTTTCTTAACTCTTTTGTCATCTGAGTGGAAGGTATGTTCTTACTCTTGAAATCTTAGCCATTTATTTCCTCGTCTCCTCTAAACATGACTCCATTGATTGATTACTCTGGCTTCCCCCTATGCCAAACCTGTGTAAATACCTTACCTCTAAATCAAACTCTCTTAAACCTGTCTCCCTTTTACCTGTATCTCTGACTAATTTCTACATCATTTTTCATGTCTCAGACATCTGACTTCTGTCCTGAAAAGTGTCACCTGTCTTCTCTCTGCTCTCTCTAGAGACACTCTATTTCTCCCCCTCTGTCTCAATTTTTCAACAACCTCTGCTCACTCTGTGATACTGAAATGATCAAGCTTTGTATCTGTATCTTCAAATAGACCATGAACAATAAGATGATGATTATTCATTATTGTGTACCCATTTTTCAGTCCAAGGCACAGGAGAGAAAGTATTACTTAAGTTCTTCTTAAATTGAACGACACAATTCCATCTGATAATTTTAAAGTTTTCTCTAATGCCCAAGATAAAACAAAACCAAACTTGCTCTCCTCCTTGTTGGTTCTATTTGCAATATCACATCAACCCCCAAGGGAAATAATTGATCCGGGGAAGTAGAAGTGACATACCCCGAGGGAATGTCCCAACTTCAAGTAAGGAGGAAAAGGGAGGAAAGGAGGAAAAAGTGGTAGAAAGAAATGCATTTGAGAAATGCAAATGTTGTAATCAAGAATTAATTTCTAGGATAAAGTGTTGGAAACACAAGAACTTAATCAAATAATGACCCTAAAGAGATAGAAACAGGTCAGGATCAACACAATGGGCAACTGGAGTACATTTGAGATCCAGCTACCCAAACACAAGATTAAGCCTCAAGATTAAAACAGAGTTGTCTCCTTATTTGTGGCTGTTACTGTGAGTGGTACCGTTATCCACCTAGTTTCCCCAATCAGGACTACGAATTCTTATATTTTACCCACCTGTCCTCCTATATCTGATCAATTATCAATTATTAATCTAAATATTCCTTTTCTCCAGCCCATGCTGCCACTTGAATTCAACACATAGTTTATGACCATATGATAATTTCTTGCCTAATTTCCATCCCGCAGCTAATCTTCTCCACTGCTTCTAGAGCGGTCCTTCTAACATGTACGACTGTGCTCAGAAAATCCCAGCAGCAGCTCACTAAAACCGTGTGTGTGTGTGTGTGTGTGTGTGTGTGTGTGTGTGTGTGTGTGTAAAATCTAAACTCTTCATAGGGACAAATAAAGTCCTTCATAATCTGACCCTGACCCTGCATACCATTTGCACCCACCTCTTGTCATGTCAACCCAAGTACAAGGCTCCAAATTCTACTGAGACACTTGCTGTCTCCAAAATACTAGGTTAGGTACTCTAACTTTCTTTCTTTTGTTCTTAATGTTCTCTCTGCATAGAATGGCTTTTCCATCTTTATCTATCCAGAAGATTTTTAGCTCAATATCAAAGTCTCTGTTCAAGTTTACCACCTTCTTTAGGCCTTAAATCCCAAGTAAGATATTATATTCACTATGTTCCCTTTGACTCTTCTACACTGCCCATACTGTATTCCCCTGGCCCTTCCTGTGTGTCCCCCAGACTAGGCTACATGTTCTTTGAGGTTAGGGGCTCCCAACCAGTACAAGTCTATGTCTGCAATGTGATTATTATTCTTGAAGGATTTCTTCTTGAAGAAAAGATGAAGGAAAGAATGAATGACTGACTGAATGTCTTGATAAACTTGATTACTTCCGCATTAGGATTTCTTCCCCTCTTTCTCTGAGTTCTCAGTGACTAAAGATCGATTTCCAAGGCTCTACTTAGAGAGTGGGCCCATTGTCTCTGTTGTTAGAGATTTTGTGGGGATAACTATCTATCTTTGTAGATTTCTACCTATTGATTTATCTTTTACACTCTTTCTAACTCCAGAAAAGCTAGTTTAATAGACAACCAGTCTAAATGAGCACCATACTTTCCCCATATTCACTTCTCAGGCTAGACGTCCTTCCAACTTCTCTCTTCACCCAGTCCCAAGGAACTCTCTGTGTCTATTTCTCACATCTGGGTGACCCCCTGACTATTCTGTCTCACTACTACTGTTACTTATGGTCATCAACTTAACTGAGATTTTCATTCTACTGTTTCATAATTCTTCTGAATGGGAAATAGTCCAAAGAAATAGCCCTACTTATACTCCGTATCTGCTTCCCTACTAATTCAGTGGGAAGAGAAGAAATGCTGTCATTTCTTCACCACATCCCTCCCTCCCAAAATGTAAGGATTCTTTCTTTGACTTCATATACTTGCTCAGCCAGTACTTGGGCTTCTGTGATAATTTGTGGAATGACGGCCAGGAACACGAGATGGAAGGCTCTCCAAACTGTCCTTGTGGAAAGATGCCAAAAAGGGGGAGGGCAGTTGTCCATTAAAATAATACAGTGCTGTGAAATTTAGGCAATAGCATCAGTGCTGTACAGAGAAGCTAACTGGGTATGAGGGTAGATAAACAAACTGGATCAAATGTCAAAGTTATATTTAAGGATAGAATTTTTAAATATATATCCATTTTATTATTTTTGCTCCTGAAAGTAACATGTGGAATTAATCATTTGAATTATTTTGACTAAGAGGAGAATAATGACAAATAAAGAGTAAAATGAGTTCCTTTAACGCCTTTTAGGAAATCAAGAAAAAATATTTCATAATTGCAGTGTAATAGAGTACATGTGGACTGGTATATGCTAAATAACCAGGATTAAAAATTGATATACACAATAGACTGGTTTGACTTCTCAGTTAATGGCTATAGATATCATATGTGGACAATTATCTGAAGCATTAACACATGACATGAGATCCACTCATATGAAACAAAATATCTGGCCCTTATTTCTGATGGTAACAGAAGCTGCAGGGATTTGTTATGCTGGGTGGACCCAGAATTTTCCTTAAAGACATAAATACTTTAAAGAAATATCCCAGGAATGCCAAATTTCAGCTAAATGTGTGTGTGTGTCCAATTTTTCTAATATAAAAAATTTCCAACACTGTTCCTATATCTGGTATTTAATTTAGTGGTGAGTAGAGACTGACTTTTTCCCCTTCCCTCTTCCTTCCTTCCTTCCTCTCTCTCTTTCTTACTTTCTTTTTTCTTTCCTCTTCCTTTCCTTTCTTTTCCTTTCCTTTCCTTTCCTTTCCTTTCCTTTCCTTTCCTCTCC
>PITA01014898.1:14597-52089 GCA_004023965.1 Spilogale gracilis | reverse complement strand
AGAGAGAGAGAGAGAGAGAGAGAGAAATAAAGAGACCTATCAAAGTCCAGGGAGGTAGAGGGAAGACTAGAAAACAGCCTTATTCTTGGCCCTTTGTTTTTATCTGTAGAAGAAAGCTAATCCTCAGACCAGGTAGTAGGCAGTAATATTTAGACATTGGATACAAAACTATGAATTCAAGCCTCAGGAACCATGAAGACTCCTTCAGGAGTGAAGACTAGAGACTTGAGCAAACTGTGTTTTTAGGGAGGCAGGAAGAGAGAGTGACCAAGGACTAAAGTGGTTTCTGAGTCCTTCACTTTGCCTAAAAGCATCTCTGAGAGGTCATGTTGGTTCAGAAATCAGGTAACAAGTAAACCTGGAATGTCTCAAGTTCCACAGTGCTCAGTGCTCAGGAGGTAGGCTCTGGGGTCAGAGTTATTCATCTCCCACATTTACCAGTCTTGTGAGCTCTGGAAAATTACTGAAACCCACAAAGTCCTAGTTCCTTTATCATTCCAGTGGTGGAAAGTAATCATATTTACCTCAGAAGGTTGTAGAGAGGACAGAAAGTGTAATACACATCGAGTGCCTGGTACAGTGCCTAGACAACAGTCAATGCTCAATAAGTATTAGTATTTCTTCTTATTATCACTGTTACTACTGCTGCTATGTTACTACTCTGCACAATCATTGTTGCAAGAACACTTGGGTCATTTAGGCCTCTGTCTGCTCCAGAATTATAACATTTCTTTTAGAAAGAACTTATGATTTAGCACCTTGAGTTCTGATTTTAGGAAGTGTGACTCAGTGACACATTGAGGCCAGTGCTTTGGATTTCTTGCATATCTATTAGACAGGCCTTGGTATATAGCTCTGGGCTCTCATATTTCTTGGATAGATACAGAATATGATTGTGACAACTGTTCGGAAATCACATAGATGGACAGTGGACAGTCAAATCTTGGCAGTCAGGGCTCAGTGATGCCTACTCACCAGCTAGCTGTCAGGGAGGGCTGGCTCCAGAAGCTTATAAAAAAAATAAAGTAAATTCCCCCAAATCTCAGAATAAGAGACCCCAGCTTTGATGTATTCAAGAAGGGAATAATATCTTTCTGCCCTATGTTTGGGTCATGTCCTTCATGATTTCTAGTAATTTGAGAAAAACAAAATTTTAAACAGCAATAGCCTTTCAAAGAAACTTGGGACAAATTGTAGCAGGTAATAATTATGAGTTAGAATTGTCATGGCCATGTAATGACAGTATACTGGGGCTCAAGGTTCTATGCTTTCAAAGAAGGACATTTGAAGATACTTTTCTCTTAGACAAAGAGTTTATGCCCAGAGAAAATACTGTGAGGCCACATATAGCACTCTAGCTGAGTTTTCAGGTGAAATAAGATCTGTGTTTACAGAATGCTGGCTTTCTAGGTCCCTCTTCTGTGTAGACTATTTCAGCCTGGACGGTGTACTCAGAATCCAGTGTGCCTAGTAGAAATCCTCCAAGAGTCAGGAACTTAAGGGTTCTGGGGAAAGTTATCCTCCCATGTTCTACTAGCAAAGAACTACTTCCTGTTACTTCTTTCGGAAAATGATGGGTCCTTATGTGCTGCACGGATTTGCCCAACTACCCAAAATACCGTTTGTCCGCCCCTCTCCCCAATCTGGCTTTAGTTAGGTATTTATACCTCGAATGGAGATGAGCCATTTCTTCCCTCTCTTACTCTCTCCTCTCTCTCTTTTCAAAACTTTTTTTAAATTATTTTTACAATTAAAGAACAATTACAAAGTTAATACAGAGTTCCCTTAGTCTTCATCTAGCCTCCCATATTGCTAACACCAGACATAACTGAGATACAGTTTGCAAAACTAAGAAATTACACAGAATGATATTCTTAAGTGAACTAAAGACTTTATTATAATTTCTTGTTTTCCAACAGTGTCCCTTTTCTGTTTCAGGATCCAAACCAGGACTGTACTTACATTTAGTTGTCATTCCTCCTTAGTCTCCTCAAATCTGTGACAGCTCCTCTGTATCTCTTTGTCTTTTGTGACCTTGAAACTTTTCAAGAGTACTGCTGGTATTTTTGTAGGACTTTCAAATTTGTAGGCCCTTCAATTTGATTTTTTTTTTTTTTTTTACTTTCTCATGGTTAGATTAGATTAAAATAATGGATATTTCCCTCTTTTTTTTTTTAAACTATTTTGTTTCTGGCTACTGTTTAAGAAATACTGATGTTGGGGCGCCTGGGTGGCCCAGTTGGTTGGGCGACTGCCTTCGGCTGAGGTCATGATCCCAGAGACCTGGGATCAAGCCCCACATCGGGCTCCCTGCTCTGCAGAGGGCCTGCTTCTCCCTCTCTCACTCCCTCTGCTTGTGTTCCCTCTCTGGCTGTATTTCTCTCTGTCAAATAAATAAATAAATAAAATCTTTTAAAAAAAAGAAATACTGATGTTGAATATTGCAGAATTAACTAATAAGTTAAAGATAAGCTATAATTGTATCTTCTTACAGGAGAAGAATGAATTAGGTTGGAAAGAAGCTTTTTTAAAAAAAAAATTTTTATGGATGGAAAACTCGCCTTAAAGAGAATCAATAGTTACCTGTAGGCCAAGACATAATTTTAAAGGTGTCTTGGATGTTCCCTTTGTAAGAATGTTTGTTTATTGAAGGGCCAGTTGACCTGTGAGATATTAGGGTTAACTACCACTGCAAGCAACTATAGCTCAGGCAAAGGAGGTTTGTAAAGCTGTCATGCTTTTCAGAAAATATAACTAAATGTTGGTTAACGATAGGTGTTTATGACACTTGTTATTTTTATTTAAGACAACATTGCATTTATTCAATAGACATTAATTACCCATTTCTCTTTATTCTAGGCATAATGTTACTGTAGCTCATGATCTATTTAGTTTAATATTTATGGAAAGCATAAGTGAATTGTTTATACTGCCTAGTCTCATTATTCATGGTAGTGGTGGTCTATAAAGTTGCCATGAAGGGGCGCCTGGGTGGCTCAGTTGGTTAAGCGACTGCCTTCGGCTCAGGTCATGATCCTGGAGACCCTGGATCGAATCCCACATCGGGCTTCCTGCTCGGCAGTAAGCCTGCTTCTCCCTCTCTCACTCCCCCTGCTTGTGTTCCCTCTCTAGTTGTGTTTGTCTCTGTCAAATAAATAAATAAAATATTTAAAAAAGAAAAAAAGTTGCTGTGAAGAGTGAATTAGCAAATACCAAACCATTGCTCCTAGGAGAAATACAGGTTTAGGTCCTGTGAGCCTCTGGTCACAAAATTTTTGTGAACTAATCAATGTGTCATTTTGTTTTATGTGTGTTCCTGTTTAAAGACACCTTATTTAACATATAGTGTTGAGTCATTAACATTGAACTCACAACCAATAACACTAGAACTTAGGCCTGAATGAAACTTACCTAACACATATATTTTTGCTCTAAGGCACATCACAGCCAAACTGTACTTTGGGACACTAGACAGTACTAGTAACACACTAGGTAGCCATTTTAAACAGTAAAATCACTAACAAAGAGTACAAAAATGTGAACAACATGGCATTAAATAGACCGTGAAAAGAACACTTATTTATGAAAATTGAAACAAAGCAGAGTACAACTTGTTCAACCTTAGCTGGAAATGTGTGGTTTATATCTCAAAATTTTCCCTGCTCTGAGCATATTGGGAAGTGATCATGAAAGCACTGTATTGATTTTGAGGTTACAAATAAATTTTAGTTGATAAGCAAATTCACAAATATGGAATCCATGAATAATAAGATTCAGCTGAATCTGACTTCAACTGACTTCTATATCCACACTGTGTGATGTAAGAGTTGTCCTTATTTCACAAATTGAAAATCCCTAAGGTTTAAAGATGCTGAGTCCCTTCCCTAAGGCTAACCAGCTAGTTAGTGGGGGAGATAGAAGGTAATGATGCTTTTCTAATTCCAAAGGCAAGGCTTCTATATTTTTACCATGTATCTCACTGCATTTGAGAAAGCTAAGCTATCTTGGCAAATTCTGGAGTCAGTCAGATGTTGTTCCCTTACCTATATTAAGTTTTGATAAGATGAGACATCTCTACTTAGATTTGTTCCTAGGCTGACCTCACATAGGATTTAAATTCTATTTAATCTAATACCACTCCTTCTGAAACATGCATTGTATTTCAAGTAGTCTCAGTGTATGGATCTTACAGGAGTTATAAGTCAGTATTCTAAGAGAATGGTCACTATATCATCTTTATATATATGACTGTGGGACCCAAGAAATTTAAGAAAAGTTCCCTACCCCTGGACAAGCAGAGCAAGACTAACTCCATCTAATGCTAACTCACGTAATCTGCTTATCACTTAAAACACTCCCCCATAGGAATGAAGTAAACAAGTAACCTGCTTATCGCTAAAAACACTCCCCCATAGGAATGAACGAAACAAGTGAACCCCGCCTTTTGCCCAGTGAACTTGTACGCCAATTCTGACCAGAGTGATAGGCTAGTTCAAATAGTTACTATAGGTGATTTGTAATTCAATTGGCCACCTGCGTGTGGACTGACACGACTATGTAACTTTCTGTGTGTGTTACAGTCTCATTGGCCACTGTCCCCTATAAAACCGCTATGCCTCTTAAGCTCGGGGACCAAGTCCCTGCTCCGCTGTGTCGGGTAGACTTGGGCCGAAGTTTGAGCTTGCAAAAAGCCCCCGAGCGTTTGCATTGGTATCGGCTCCTTGGTGGTCTCTCAGATTCGAAATCGGGGCATTATATGACCTCTCTTTGTGGAGGTTTTTCTCTAAAAGGTTTATTTTCCCTCATTATTAAAGTAATTCATCCTATTTTAGTGAATTTTGGAAATATAGAAAAGTCCAAAGAATAAAATACAAATAATCCATGTTTCTTACACAAATAAATAATCATTATTAACACTAGGTATGACCTCTTTCCATTTTTCCCCACTTGTTTTTTACATGTATGTATATTTATTTAAATACATATACATATATTAAGAACTAGGGTCATACTCTATTTGCCATTTTTCACCTTTTCATGAAGTGATACATTTTAGAGATTTTTTTTTAAAGATTTTATTTATTTGACAGAGAGAAACACAGCTAGAGAGGGAACACAAGCAGGGGGAGTGAGAGAGGGAGAAGCAGGCTTCCCACCGGGCAGGGAGCCCAATGTGGGGCTCGATCCCGGGTCTCCAGGATCATGACCTGAGCTAAAGGCAGTCGCTTAACCAACTGAGCCACTCAGGCACCCCAAGAGATTTTAAAATATTATGTGGTTATGCCATTGTTTATTGAAGTATTTAGATTGCTTTCAATTTTTAGGTTTTTTTTTAAGATTTTATTTATTTGACAGAGAGAGAGATCACAAGTAGGCAGAGAGACAGGCAGAGAGAGTGGAGGAAACAGGCTCCCTGCTGAGCAGAGAGCCTCCATCCCAGGACCCTGAGATCATGACCTGAGCTGAAGGCAGAGGCTTTAACCCACTGAGCCACCTAGGTGCCCATCGATTTTTAGGTTTTTCAAATGCAATTTTAATTGAGCATTAAAATGAATATTAGCATACATTCCTAATTATTATATGGAAATAGAATTGTTGCATCAAAATGTACAGACATTATAAAGACTTTTTGATAATTATTGCTAAATTGCTTTCAGGGAAGTTATAGCAACTTAATTTTCCCACTAGCCTGTCTCCCTGTCTTCTTATAAACAGAGTGTGATTTAGAGACTTTTTCTTAAGTTGCTTTATTTTAGGCATGTAAACGCCTTTGAAAATATATAATCTTATATTTTGTTTTAAAAGTAAGATTGAAGTTTCTAGAATGTTCTCTAATGAAAATGTTGAAATTGTTCCGATTCCCTTCTTCCTGGTAGTAGGGTGTGTGTACCAGGCAGTACCATATAGTGTACTATATAGTGAGAGGAGATGGGCATTAAGGTGATTATCTAGGATAACACCTTGACTGTAAGTGGGGAGTCCAGGGGAAGATGAACCTATGAAGGGACAGAGACAGGGAGAGGCCCAAAGAACCTGGGGAACAGGATATCACCAGAACTGGGATGAAGCAGTTTCCATAAAGCTGTAACCTTTCCGATACACAACAGTGTAAATGCTTCAGAAAGTATTCAAAAAGTCAAGTAAGACAAGAGATAAAAATTATCCTCTTAAGTGAGCCAAAAGGGAGGACAGAAATCTGGATTACCGTGGGCTGAGGTACATGCGTCAGAGACCTGTTTTTTGTTTTTTTTTTATCTTTTTCTTTTTTTTTAATGTGCCTGTTCCTTTTAGTTCCTGCAGATTCTTTTTGGAGTATGTGTGTGGGGAGTGAATGTGCAGACATGGATTATTCTGGAAGCAGCTGGCACAGTTTGCTTCAGGCCACCTGCTTTGGAGGAGCAGCAATTCCACAAATGCAAAGAAGCAAATAATTGCAGATACTATCTGTCTGAGTTTGAATCTCCATAAAAGGCCAATTCCAATTTTGTTCTAAAAATGGGAAAAAGTTTTCAACTGACCCATCATTGATGAAACATCTTAAAGATGGATTTTAATCAGTGCAGTAGCAATGTAAACTCTTAGCAGGAGGCAGTCAGTTATTTTAGCAATGAATCCATCTGTGACCTGAGGGGATAATGGCATTTTTTTGACTCAACAAGTGCACAAGTTCACATTTGGGCTTGACTGCTGTTTTCACAAGGTGATTTAGAAAGCACTACAGAGACTTGTGTTTGAGCAGTTATCCAGCAAGCATTGCCAAAGGTCCCCTCAAATGCCTTCTGGGGGCAGGGACACTTTTTGGGGAAAGGAAGAGCTTACATGCTGAAGTGGCCCTTGGGACTAACCATGGAAGAGCTGGCTTAGATCTGAAAAGTTCTTCCCATTCTGAGTTTTTTTCCTCATTTTGCCTATGAAGGGAGTGTGAGATGATAGAGCAGTAACAAGAGTACTAATGCTAGTGCTGCTATTACTAGCTAATGCTCACTGAGAAGTTACTCTAGTACTGCTATGACTAGCTAATGCTCACTGAGAAGTTACTCTAGTACTGCTATGACTAGCTAATGCTCACTGAGAAGTTACTCTAGTACTGCTATGACTAGCTAATGCTCACTGAGAAGTTACTCTAGTACTGCTATTACTAGCTAATGCTCACTGAGAGTTACTCTGTTGTAGGCTATGTGTAGAGCACCTGACAAGTATTCTCTAGGTAGGTCTTATGACATGTGAGCTGTTAGATTTTACAGATGAGAAAACTGAGGTGCAGAACGGGTCAGTGGCTTAGTGAAGTCACTTGACTGGTGAGAGGGGACTTTGGTCTCCCTGACCCCAGAATCCTTCTCTCATTCATTGCTACTTCTTGTGTGTGTATGGTGCCAGTTTGACAACACAGCAGGCACTCACCAGATGTTCATTTCCTTCTTTTCTGGGCTGGCACAGGAAGCCTGTTATCTTGTTGGATAGGATGTCCACACACCAAGGACACTGTTTGGACACTGGTTAGTCTAGGCTGGAATGACAAGTATGAGGAGGGCAAAGGTTTCAGGGCTCTCTGCACCCTCTGGGGGATTCAAGAACATTATATAACCTTCTGAGTCATTCTTTGTCATTGAGTGATAATTTTTGCTCACATTCTTAGCAAGGGTTCATGATTTCTGCTATTAAGGAAGTCTTAATTTTTTGTAAACCTGATTTTTCTTTATCAATTGAGACTTAGTTTTGTGGGGATGAGGAGGTGTTTGAAAGGAATGTTCTTTTGCATCTGAAATCCTACAATAATGCTGTGAGGGTAGTGGAGGCATTTCTAAACAATTGGGAGCTCAATCAGGAGCTGCTGATTAGGAAGGAACTAAGCCCGAGTTCCAGAGGTAAAGGAGAAACTGGCTCTTTTCTCTTTTACAGGATCATGACGTTTCATTGCAGCTTCTAGTCCTCCGAGGCCAGAGGGAAAACGGAGAGTGTCCAAAGATGAAGGCGTAAGGTTATGGTCTCCCACTCTTCTGCTCAGACTTGCCTTTGCTTCTGGAGGTAGTTGGTGGAGATTTCAGTGTGTCACAGCTAAATCCTTGCTGGTTGGCAGGGCAGAATGGGCCTCAGATAGATCTTTGAGGGAATGGCATAACTGGTAGGAGGCCCCCTTGGGCATCCTGGATCCTGACCTTTGCCATCCCCTCACCCCCCAGCTGGAATGGAGAGTTCTTGACCCTTCCTGAGAGTGGAAGTGCATTCAGGGGCACCTATAACAACAGTCCTTTTATTTTTTATTTTTTAAAGATTTTGTTTATTTACTTGACAGAGAAAGAGAGAGAGAGGGAGAGAAAGAGAGAGAGAGAGAGAGAGAACACAAGCAAGGGGAGCAGGAGAGGGAGAAGTGGGCTGGAATCATGACCTGAGGGGAAGGCAGACACTTAACAGACTGAACCACCCAACTGCCCCAACAACTGCCCTTTTAAAACAAAGAGCCAAAAGCCTAATCACGCATTTGTATTTTAAATATAACATGGACGCCTAATTTTGAATTTATGGGTGCAATTAAGTTACACTACCTAACTTTATTTCTAAAAGGCATACAGGACTGTCACCATTTTGGGGTGCAGCCTGGCAACCACAGGAAAAAAATGAACTCTGCAGTCAGACTGGCTGGACATGAATCACAGCTCCAATATTAACTGGTCATAGACCTTGGACAAGTCACTTGAGATCTTACTGCTCCAGTATCCTCATCTGCAAAGTAGAGTGAACAATACTACCTCATAGAGTTGTAGTGAGAGTTAAATGAGTAATAATAATAATAATAATAATAATAATATGATTCTAACAATAATGATTCTATTATTAGGCAATAAGCACTATGTGTTAGATATTATCATTTTTTAAGAGATTTTATTTATTTATTTGACAGAGAGAGATAGCACAAGTAGGGGGAAGCAGGAGGCAGAGGTAGAGAGAGAAGCAGTCTCCCTCCTGAGCAGGGAGTCTGACCTGGGGCTCCATCCCAGGACTCTGGGATCATGACCTGAGCTGAAGGCAGACATTTAATGAGTAAGCCACCCAGGAACCCCGATATTATTATTTTTTATTATTGTTAAATGTTACAAAATAGCATAGGGGACTCCTTACCGAGATAGCCACAAAAGTTATTTATTAAAGAAATTAGTTGGTAGATTTCTGTGTTTAAGCTTTGTGTAACAGTAGTGGAAAGTCCACAATGAGATATTACTTTACATCCACTAGGATAATAATAAGTAAAAGCAAAAAACAAAATGGAAAAGAACAGGTGTTGACAAAGATGTGGAGAAATTGGAAGCGACTTACATTGGTGGTGGAAATATAAAATGGGTTAGCTGCTGTGAAAAGTAGGCAGTGTTTTATCAAAAAGTTAAACAAAGAATTGCCATATCACCCAGCAATTCTACTTCTAGTTTTATATCCAGAAGAATCGAAAGCAGCTATTGAAACAAAAATTGTATGCCATGTTCACAGCAGCATTATTTACAATAGCCAAAAGATGAAAATCATCCAAATGTCCATCAATTGATGAGCAGATAAACAAATAATGGTATAAACACACAATAGAACATTATTCAGCCATAAAATGAAATTAGGTACTGGGGCACCTGGCTGACTCAGTTGGGAGAGCAAGCTCTGCACTGGGTATACAGCGTACTTAAAAATAAAATCTTAATGTTAAAAAAATGGAATTAGGTACTGATCTGTGCTACACTATGGATGAACTTTGAAAACATTATGCTAAGTGAAATAGGCCAGACACTAAATCATACATATTGTATGATTCAATTTATATGAAATCTCTAGAATATGTAAATCCATGGAGACAGAAAGTAGATGGTACATTGTGAATGTATTAAAAGATACTTTAAAATGGTTTATTTTATGTTATATAAATTTTGCCTCAATTAAAAAAAAGCAAAATGAGATAATCTGTTCATGATTATAGAAAATAATTATTTTGTTTACACTATTTTTAAAGTTATTACTAAAATTTCTTTCTATGGTATGTCTTTTAAAGTTCCACTTTATTGCATTATAACTTACTTATAATAGAACAAACCGATTTTTGTTTAGTGAGTTTTAACAAATGTATATGTGCATGTAACTCTTGGTTGAACCAAGAAATATGATATTCCCATTACCTTAGGCAGTCTACTTATAACCTATTCAAATAATTAATCTAATTTTGATTACCAAAGAACAGAGTTGTCTATTTGAGAAATAGAATCTATATATGGAATCAGTATTTTGTACTCTTTGGTAACTGGTTTTTTCCACTCATTATAGTGTTTTTGAGATTCATTCATATAGTTCTGTGTGTTAATATTTCATAATGTTTTATTGCTAAAAGCATTCTATTATAATATTATACCTTGATTCAGTTATCCATATACTTGTTGGTGGACATTTGAATTATTTCCAATTTTTGACTATTATGAAAAACCTGTTATAAATATTCTTATATAATTCCTTTTGTAGAAATATGCTTTCTTTTTTCTTGGATAGAAATTTAGGAGTGAAAGTGCGGGGTTAAAAGGTAAGTGTATATTGACTTTTAAAGATTGTCTATTTCCCCAAATATACCATATTGCACTGCCAGACATACTGTATTTCTGATTGTCTGTTAACTTGTCAACTGTTGGTATTGTTAGTCTTTTTTTAAAATAATTTATTTTATTTTGTTTTTTCAGTTTTTCAAGATTCATTGTTTAGGCACCACATCCAGTTTTCCATTGAATATGTTCCTTCCTTAATACCCACCACCAGACTCACCCATTCTTTATTTATTTGACAGAGAGAAACACAGCTAGAGAGGGAACACAAGCAGGGGGAGTGAGAGAGGGAGAAGCAGGCTTCCGTAGCAGGGAGCCCCATGTGGGACTTGATCCTGGGACTTCGGGATCATGACCTGAGCCAAAGGCAGTCGCTTAACCAACTGAGCCCCCCAGGTGCCCCTACTCTTTTGGTTTTTGAAAAGATATTCAAATGACAGCAAAACTCCAGAGATAAAGTGCTATTAGAAAAGTAGTGCATATTTGTGCAATGTAGTATTATTCACTAAAGAAAGTGGAAGGACTATAGCTGAATGGGACATCATGGACAAATCACACCAATAGTAAGCTACAGAATATATACTCACAAAAGAATACATACTGATGATGATATCTTCATGAAGTTTGAAAACTGTGGTATATAGGGATGTATACTGCTTGATAAAACTTTAAAGGAAAGCAAGAAATGATTACCATAAATTTTGGGAAAATGTTTCATTTAGGTGAGTGGTGGAATTTATTTGCAATAGTATTTTTTGACCTGTGTGCTAGATATGCAGGTTTGCTATATAATCTTTTTTCAGGTTTTTGTTTTATGCACTTTTCTATATATGTATGCACACTTCTTTGTGTGTATTTTACAAAATATAGTAAAAAAACACACTTGGTTAGGCTGTTCTCTGAAGGATAACAGTGAAACTTTTCCATCCCCTATTGAATAGATCCCTTACTTCATAAACTTATTAACCAATAGATATAAATATAGGCTTCTCTCCAGTGTATATTAAAGAGATGTATTTTGAAACCCAAGCAGTGGAACTTTTCTAAGATGTAATGTTGATCTGAAGGACTTTGGGTTTGGCCCCATGCTAAAATTTTTGTTGTCTGAATAAATGGATTAATGAAGGAGAAAATTACCAAGTAAAAAATACAGAATGGAGAGAAAAAAGAGAACAGAATATGTGATGAGTTACTAATTCTTTCCTTCATTTGGAATAATTGGAATTCCATACTATCTACTTTGATTTTTCCTACTCTGTGTGGCTGGAGTGGCTGATGTTGAAGAGGTTGCTGCCTGTGTTCTCCTCAAGGATTTGGATGGAATCCTGTCTCACATTGAGGTCTTTCATCCATTTTGCGTCTATTTTTGTGTGTGGTGTAAGGAAATGGTTCAGTTTAATTCTTCTACATGTGGATGTCCAATTTTCCCAACACCATTTATTAAAAAGACAGTCTTTTTTCCACTGGACATTTTTTTCCTGCGTTGTTGAAGACTAGTTGACCTTAGAGTTGAGGGTCCATGTCTGGGTTCTCCATTCTGTTCCATAGATCTGTGTGTCTGTTTTTGTGCCAGTACTATACTGTCTTGGTGATTACAGCTTTGTAATGGAGCTTGAAGTCTGCCATTGTGATGCCACCAATTTTGGTTTTCTTTTTCAACATTCCTCTGGCTATTCAGGGTCTTTCTGATTCCATATAAATTTTAGGATTATTTGTTCCATTACTTTAAAAAAATTGATGTTATTTGATAGGAATTGTATTAAATGTGTAGATTACTTTAGATAGCATGACATTTTCATAATATCTATTCTTCCAATTCATGAGTATGGAATGTTTTTCCTTTTTTTGTGTCTTCCTCAATTTATTTCATGAGTACTTTATAGTTTTCTGAGTATAGATTCTTTGCCTCTTTGGTTAAATTTATTCCTAGGTATCTTACGATTTTGAATGCAATTGTAAATGAGATTGACTTCTTAATTTCTCTTTCTTCTGTCTTGCTGTTGGTGTATAGAAATGCAACTGATTTTTGTGCATTGATTTTATATTCTGATGCTTTACTGAATTCCTGTATGAGTTCTAGCAGTTTTGGAGTGCAATATTTTGGGTTTTCCATGTAGACTATCATATCATCCTCAAAGAGTGAGAGTTTGACTTCTTTGCTGATTTGGATGCATTTTATTTCTTTTAGTTGTCTGATTCCTGAGGCTAGGACTTCTAGTACTATGTTGAATAGCAGTGGTGATAGTGGACAGCCCTTCCATGTTCCTGACCTTAGAGGATAAGCTCTCAGTGTTTCCCCATTGAGAATGATATTTGCTGTGGGTTTTTCAGAGATGGCTTTGATGATATTGAGGTATGTACCCTCTATCCCTACACTGTGAAGAGTTTTGATCAAGAAAGGATGATATACTTTGTGAAATGCCTTTTCAGCATCTATTGAGAGTATCATATGGTTCTTATTCTTTCTTTTATTAATGTACTGTATTACACTGATTGATTTGTGGATGTTGAACCAACCTTGCAACCCAGGAATAAATCCCACGTGGTCATGGTGAATAATTCTTATTATGAGCTGTTGGATCCTATTGGCTAGTATTTTGGTGAGAATTTTGCATCTGTGTTCATCAAGGATATTGGTCTGTAATTATCCTTTTTTTAAAAAAAAGATTTTATTTATTTAACAGAGAGAAACACAGCCAGAGAGGGAACATAAGCAGAGGGAGTGAGAGAAGGAGAAGCAGGCTTCCTGCGATGTGGGACTCGATCCCCTGTCTCCGGGATCATGACCCCAGCTGAAGGCAGTCGCTTAACCAACTGAGCCACCCAGGCACCCCTGTAATTGTCCTTTTTGATGGGGTCTTTGGTTTTGGGATCAAGGTAATGCTGGTGTCATAAAATGAGCTTGGAAGTTTTCCTTTAATTTCTGTTTCTTTTGGAATAGTTTTAAGAGAACAGGTATTAATTCTTCTTTAAATGTTTGGTAGAATTCCCCTGGGTAGTCTTCTGGCCCTGGACTCTTGTTTGTTGGGAGATTTTTGATTATTGCTTCAGTTTCCTTACTGGTTATGGGTCTATTTGGGTTCTAGTTATCCCTGGTTCAGTTTTGGTAGTCTATACATCTCTAGGAATGCATCTATTTCTTCCAGATTGTTAAATTTGCTGGTGTATACTTGCTCATAATATATTCTTCTAATTGTTCGTATTTCTTTGGTGTTGGTTGTCATCTCTCCTCTTTCATTCATAATTTTATTAATTTGGGTCCTTTCTCTTTTCTTTTTGATAAGTCTGGCCAGGGGTTTATCAATCTTGTTAATTCTTTCAACGAGCCAGCTCCTAGTTTCATGCATTTGTTCTACTGTTCTTTTGGTTTCTATCTCATTGATTTCTGCTCTGATCTTCATTATTTCTCTTCTCCTGCTGGGTTAAGGCTTTCTTTGCTGTTCTTTCTCCATCTCCTTTAGGTATAGGGTTAGATTGTGTACTTGAGACCTTTCTTGTTTCTTGAGAAATGCTTGTATTGCTATATACTTTCCTCTCAGGAATGCCTTTGGTGTGTCCCAAAGTTTCTGAACAGTTGTGTTTTCATTCTCATTTGTTTCCATGAATTTTTAAAATTCTTCTTTAATTTCCTGGTTGACTCATTCATTCTTTAGTAGAATATTTTTTAACCTCCATGCATTTGAGTTCTTTCCAACTTTCCTCTTGTGTTTAAGTTCTAGTTTCAAAGCATTGTGGTCTGAAAATATACAGGGAATGATCCAAGTCTTATGGTACAGTTCAGACCTGATTTGTGACCCAGGATGTGATCTCTTCTGGAGAATGTACCATGTGCACTAGAGAAGAATGTGTATTCTGTTGCTTTGGGATGGAATGTTCTGAATATATCTGTGATGTCCATCTGGTCAAGTGTGTCCTTTAAAACCTTTATTTCCATGTTGATCTTTTGATTAGGTGATCTGTTTCAGTGAGGGGGTGTTAATGTCCCCTACTATTATTGTATTATTGTCATTGTGTTTCTTTGATTTAATTATTAATTGGTTTATATAATTGTCTGCTTCCATGTTAGGGGCATAGACATTTAAAATTGTTAGACCGTCTTGTTGGACAGACCCTTTAAGTATGATATAATGTCCTTCCTTACCTCTTATTATATTTTTTGGCTTAAAATCTAATTTATCTGATATGAGGATTGCCATCCCTGCTTTCTTTTGATGTCCATTTGCATGGAAAATTGTTTTCCAACCCCTCACTTTAAACTTGGAGGTGTCTCTGTGTCTAAAATGAGTTTCTTGCAGGCAGCATATTGATGGGTCTTGTTTTTTTATCTATTCTGATACCCTGTGTCTTTTGATTCAGGCATTTAGCCCATTTACATTCAGGGTGACTATTGAAAGATATGAATTTGCCATTATATTGCCTGTAAAGTGACTGTTACACTATATTGTCTCTGTTCTTTTCTGGTCTGTTACTTTTAGACTCTTTTTTGCTTAGAGGACCCCTTTCAATATATCCTGTAAGGCTGGTTTGGTGTTTGCAAATTCTTTTAGTTTTTTTTTTTTTTTTGTCCTGGAAAGCTTCTTATCTCTCCTTCTATTTTCATTGACAGCCTAGCTGGATATAGTATTCCTGGCTGCATATTTTTCTCATTTAGTGCTCTGAATATACCATGCTGGTCCTTTCTGGCCTGCCAGGTCTCTGTGGATAGGTCTGCTGCCAAATCTTTCTGCCATTGTATGGTACAGAGCTCTTCTCCTGAGCTGCTTTCAGGATATTCTCTTTGTCGCTGAGACTTGTAAGTTTATCAATTAGATGACAGGGTGTGGACCTATTTTTATTGACTTTGAGGGTGACTCACTGTGCCTCCTGGATTATGATGCTTGTTCCCTTCTCCAAAATAGGGAAATCCTTTGCTATAATTTGTTCCAATATACCTTCTGTCCCTCTCTCTCTTTCTTCTTCTTCTGGGATCCCAATTATTCTAATATTGCTGGTCTTATGGTATAACTTATCTTTCAAATTCTCCCTCATGGTCCAATAGTTGTTTTGTCTCTCTTTTTCTCAGCTTCATTATTTTCCATCATTTCATCTTCTATATCACTAATTCTCTCTTCTGCCTCATTTATTGTAGCAGCCTCCATTTTTCATTGCACCTCATTAATAGCCTTTTTTATTTCAACTTGGTTAGATTTTAGTTCTTTTATTTCTCCAGAAAGGGATTCTCTTGTATCTTCCATGCTTTCTTCAAGCTCAGCTAGCACCTTGATAATCATCATTCTGAACTCTATTTTTAACATATTACTAATGTCCATAATGATTAGGTCCCTAGCCATTAGTACTGTCTCTTATTCTTTTTTTGAAGTGAGTTTTTTCATCTTTCATTTTATCCAGATAAGAATAGATTAATGAGAGAACAAAATACTAAAAGGGCAGTGATGACCCCAGAAAAATATACACTAACCAAATCAGAAGAGGACTGAAACTGTGGGGAGAATAAGGAAAAAAAAATCTATCTCTGTTTCTATTGATATCTAGCTGTCTCTCTATATATGTATGATTACACTGGTGAATAGAACAGAGCCACACACTTGATTTTTGGTGTATTTTAATCTGTCAGAAGAAACTGCCTCCCAAAATTTTGAAGAAAGAAAAACATATATGTACAAAAATAAGGGTATACACGATGAAGGGATGGAATACGAATGTAAAGATGAAAATTAAGAACGATTCTAAAAAAGGAATTTATAAGAAGGTGGTTGAAAAAAAGAGAAAAGAAAAAAAAAGAGGAAAGAATGTGATGAGATTGGAAAATAGAACAAAGCCATGTGCTAGATTTAGAGTATATTTTGACCTATTAGAAGAAACTGTATCCCAAAATTTTAAAGAAAGAAAACCTATATGTATACAAAAATAGGCTTAAATACAATAAAGGGATAGAATATGACTAAAACAATGAAAATTTAAAAAGATTTTTTGAAAAAGGTATTGAGAAGATAAAATAGTTAAAAAACATTAAAATAGGAAAGAAAAAATTTAAAAAGTAGAATAAGAAAAAAATAAAATTAAAAAAAATTAACTTTGAAAGACTAAAGAATCATGGTAAAAGAGCCATGAATTCTGTGTGCTATATTCCTGTAGCTCTGGAGTTCCCCAATTTTCATTGATGGGTAAACTTGGTCTTGGCTGGATGTTCTCACTGATCTTCAGGGGGAGGGGCCTGTTGTGTTGATTCTTAAATGACTTTGCCGGAGGTGGCACTGCTCTGCCCTTGCCAGGGACCAGGCTAAGCAATCTGCTCAGGTTCGCTCTTGGTACATTTTGTTCCCTGAACTCTTTCCGTACAGCTTTGGAGGACTGGAATGAAGATGGCACTCATTGAAGAAGACTCCCAGTCTCTGGCGGGCAGCCGAGGTCTTGGGCCCCACTCCTCAGTGTGCCCTCGGAGAAAAGCAATTAGTCACCCTGTCTCCCTGTCTCTGGTTGTGCTCTGTGTTCTCCTAGTCTGTGACCGAGTGTTTCTGTCTCTAGCTTTCAGCCCCATTTGGTGTCTCCAAACCCAGCATATTCCTGCAGCACTCTCCCTTGCTGCCTCTTCTGGTGGAGGAAAGAGGGGGTCTCCCTGGATCTGCCACCTGGGGGGTTCCTGCTCAAAGAACAGTGGTCCAACTGTGCCTCAGATCATGGTTGAAGATAATCCTGAGCTGAGAGCCATCTCTGCAGCTTGCTCTCCTGCTTTGACACCTGCGAGCTCTGCCATGCTCAGGCACTCCTGGGTCCTTCTGTGATCCCGTGCGTCCTGAGACCACATTGTCCTGGCAAGGCCTCCACCCCCAGCACAGCCTTTGGGGTGATGTCCCTCAGTGGAGAAGACTTCTAAAGGTTCCGATTTTGTGTTCTGCTGCTGTACTGCTGGCCAGGAGCTGGCCCCTTCCCCCATGGTCTGTCTTCCCAAATGTCGCCTCAGATTTCCTTCTCCATGCATCCTATATTCCAGAAAGTAGTCATTTTTCTGTTCCTAGAGTTGCTGCTCTTTTCCTCTTCTATGTCCTGTTGAGTTTGTAGGTGTTCTGACTAGTTTGATAACTGTCTGAACTCCTGGGACCTGATGATATCTAGGTCTCCTACTCCTCCACCATCTTCGAATGACCAAATTTTTAACTTCAGTAGGAATATAGATTATAACATTGTTATGTACATTTCCATTGTCCTCATTTTTCTAATATTTTAGTAAAATCCGTAGACTTAGTGAAGTGGCTTACCTGAGGGGCAGGGTCGATTTTGTATTTAAACACAGATACACAGGGATGCCTGGGTGGCTCAGTTGGTTGGGTGTCTGCCTTCAGCTCCGGTCATGATCCTGGGGTTGTGGTATTGAGTCCCGCATGGGGCTCCTTGATCAGTAGGGAGTCTGCTTCTAACCTCTGCCTGCCACTTCCCCTGCTTGTGCTTGCTTGCCCTTTCTCTCTCTCTTTGAAAAATAAATTAACAAAATCTTTAAAAAAATAAATACGGACCCACATACATGTAAAGAGGTAGCAAGATGCCAAACACATTCCTCTAGATTGAGTGGATGTCCTCTCTAAAGGAAAATATAGCCAGGGGTACAGAGGCTCCCCTCCTATTGCTCAGTCAGATTGAATTCAAGACAGCAAATCCCCAACGACACACACACGTAAACGTATCATATCTACATTTTCCAAGTCAGTGTCCCATCTAAAACCATAATGCAATGGGTTTTATTTTTGTTTTTTGTTTTTTGGTGTGTGATGACTGGTCATGAGGTTGACCTATTAGAGAGAAAGAACAACTGTCAGTTACTTTTATTTCTTAGCACTAAATTGAGTGAACTTCGATTAAATTCCAGAAAACAAACTTTCATGGAGTATTGAAAATATTTTGCATATTATCCCTGTAAACTATTATGTGATTTAAATTTAGACCCTGAGCTCTTCCTTGCCCCTTTTTAAATGTTAGTCACCATATTATACTTCATTAGTTTTTGATGTAGTGTTCCATGATTCATTGTTTGTGTATTGAGCTCTCAGTTTTAAAAAATAACAATATAAAAATTTTTCACTTGGGCATTTATTTTTAGCAGTGTTCTACAGCTCTTTTTACTACACATTTTCTCTCTCTTCAAACAGGTAAACCGACAGTTAATTCTGAGTCCTGGCATTAATAAAGAGAATGTTTAATTGGCAGTAAGTCACTCACTTGAAATATGTTCTGTTAATGCATTTCTGTTAAGGTGATGGCCAGGAAGCTGAAGCTTCATTATTGTTAGGCTCAGTGAAATTGAAACTATTCAAGAAAGTTTATTCTACTCTTGGAAAAATTTGTTATTCTCTCTCTTTAGAGGCTAGTCAATAAGAGAAGGTAATATCTTAGAAATTTTCCTTAGACTAGATCAAAAGCAGTTTCTAGAGTTTGACTCTGTTCTTCCTTTTTAATGCCTTACTTTATGTAAATTCCCAGACAAATATATATCAATAGTTAGTCTATACAATAGTCCCCCTTTATTTGTGGTTTTTCTTTCAGTCACCTACAGTCAGTTGGTCCCAAAGCAAATGTTCCTCCTCAAGTGTCCTCAGGTCCTTGTGAAGTGAATAGTAGCCTAGGGCTGTATCACAAAACCTACATTATTCTCCTCATTTCATCTTATCACATAGGCCTTTTATCATCTCACATCATCACAAGAAGGATGAGTACAGTACAGAAAGATATATTTTTTAAATATTTATTTATTTATTTGACAGTAGAAACACAGCTAGAGAGGGAACACAAGCAGGAGGAGTGAGAGAGGGAGAAGCAGGCTTCCTGCTGAGCAAGGAGCCCGATGTGGAGCTCAACCTTGGGACTTGAGGATCGTGACCTGAGCCAAATGCAGATGCTTAACGACTGAGCCACCCAGGTGCCCCTACAGTAAGATATTTTGAGAGAGAAGCCATAGTCACATGACTTTTATTATAGGAGATTGTTATAGTTATTCTATTTTATTAGTAGTTTTGCTAATCTCTTACTACACTTAATTTATAAGTTAAACAGTATCATAGCTATGTATATGTGAGAAAACACATAGTATATATATATAGGGTTTGGTACTATTGGTTTTAGGCATCCACTGGGGGTCTTGAAACGTATCTCCCACAGATGAGGGGGAATGGCTGTATAAAAGAAAAGTTACATTATGGGCTTACATGGGATGGGAATCTCATTACTGCCATAAGTAAGCCCCTTCGGATATGTCGTTAGACTAATATGACAGTGGCTGACCTAGTCTTAATATATCTATGTGATTGGTTGCACTTTTGAGTGAAAATAGGCACAGAAGTAATTCTTGTGGTGGGGGGAGGGTGTCATTTTTACAATACAATTTTTAAAGCAACACAAACCCGGCTGTATGTATTTGAGATTAGGTCAAAAAGGTCAGTCAGCACACATAGGCTTTTGGCTGCCAAGGGTTAAGGGTATTGGAAGATCAATTTGAGTCACCAAATTGACTCATTTTATCTGAATATTAGCTTAGGGGAAGGTTATGGTGTTAACTTATAAATGGGGCATAAAGCATGTTAAAGTTGGAGAAATTAATTCTGTAGAGGAAATGCTAGGTAACTAAAACGTTAACTCCTTGCCCATAGTATATACTTTTTATTTTTTTAATCGGTGGCTAAACTTTTTTTCATGTGACAATTTGTCAAAATTGCCTAAATGTGAAGACATTTACAATGGTAGAAATGATTTTTTGTTTATTTTATTATTATTATTACTTCTTGTTAAATGTTCGTCATTAAATCTCGACTGTTTTAAATTCTAGATAAAAAGAAATTTTAATTTTTATATGGTTAGTTTCATATATTTTTAATATGGTAAATAGGCACTTTATATAAATAGTAAATATTCAAATTTTTCTCTTCATAAAACAGTATTATATATATGAATATAACTGAGTGGTAGACAACAAATTGATAACCAGCTTTTAATAGGATGACATATGTTTTGAATTATTAAATTTCTATATATAGTATTCAACAAAAAAGACATACTTTTGCCTCCATAAATAAAAAAAAAGTTGTCAGGCAGCCACTATGGGAGGCTATGGGTGGGCAAAAGAGACATCATTCTAGTTCAGTTTTTAAACCTTTTGTTATGTAACATGCTTGTTTTCTTTGTCTCTCTGACTGCAGAGATGACTCAAATATGCCCATGATGTGGCTCACAAATCCTTCCTTTTAGCCTTAACTTAAGCATATATTGTTAAAGAGAGGGGGAAAAAAAGAGAGAAAAGCTTAAGGCAGAGATAGAGGACAGAGGAGAGAGAGAATGTCCAAATGGAAATTTCCAGAAATTAATTAAGCTTAAGTAGAACCAAAGAATGTGAACTGTATATATTCAAATTTTATACCTGGTAAACTGAAAACATGGTGTATGAAATACATTAAATTGAGTACACTCAGAATTGTTTGCTTACAGAGAAATCCCTTTAACTATGAAGACAGTATGTAGTTACTATATGATGGCTTTCTAGGTGGCTTCTATTTAGGAATATCATCTTTTGGCACAAGGAGAAAAGCCTAGCCGTGGCAATAAAAAGAAGAATTTTCTCTTTTTAATTGTTTGGAGTTTGTCTAAACATAAGAATGAATATCAAACATAGAACCTCTTTCCCAAAGTTACTCACTTTGGGATATGTGTAGGAGACAGCTGTTTTGTCCTAACTCCTGGATATGTTTAGTGTTAGTGGCTTTGCTACAACTTCCATAAAATTCATTCATTCATTTGTTCATTCATATATTTATTCATTTGTTACTTCACTCATACAGCAAATATTCATTGAGTAGTCTGTTAGGCAGAGGTTCTGTTCTCTGGAGATATACTGGGAAACAAGACAGACAAGGACCTTGCTCTTAGCTTGCTTTTATTAGCTGGGGAGACAGACAGAAATCAGCTAAACAAACAAATGAACAAGCCACTTCAGATAGTGAAGAAAATAGAGCTGCAAAGAGAGAGGGATTGCCTTATTGTCTGTGTGAGTTTGGGGCAGGGGGGAAGTAGTGACCTGGGAAAGCAGATGTGAGGATGATGCACAAAGTGACAAGTAGAAGCAAACCATGCATCTCACCTGGAAGCAGAGTGTTCTAGGCAGAGGGAGCAGCAAGGTGCAGAGCCCCAACAGGAACAAGCTCAATTTCTTTGAGGAACAGAAAGAAGGTTGCTGTGGTTGAAGAAGAGCAATCATATAAAGGAGTGCTAGGAGGCAAAGTCAAAAGGAAGGCATGGCTTTATCAGATGGGATGTTGGAGGCTAGGCTTTATTTTATTTTGGGTAGACACTGTCTACTTTGGTTTTTTTTTTCATTATCACATCCACATAAACAGTTGTAGCATGAAAAATCTGCTGTGTTAGTTCCTTCTATTCAATGAAAACCACTCCATTCAATTAATTTTTCTCTTATTGAATCGATTTAAAAAATTACTTATCAGATCAGCAAAGCCTTTGGGCTTGTCTTATGCTGAAAAGCATGAGAAAACAAATGAGCAGAATATAAGCATTTTAAACATTAATACAGCACCACAAGGAAACTGTAAGGCTAGAAGGTGGCTTCTGCATAGTGCCACAGAACTTTAGGCGTGCCTTTTAGCCCAGTCTAACTGGGCCAAATAAAACATAAGGTTTAGCACATCTTGCTCAAGAATATTGGGGAATCTGTAACTTCAACAGGTGTGATTCATATTCTCATGACGGAGTTGCCATTAAACTTTGAGGCTAGTGAAACGTGGGCAAGTGCCCAAGAAACTCGAGTATAGGCCTGTCCCAAGAAAGCAGGTTCTCACTAGTCATAGAGAGGGAAGTTCAGAGGAGGAGCTGAGGTCAGCCTACTCTGCTAATCACTTAACAGCAGAAGCTGAGAGCTGATCAGGTGACAGCTGACAGTAACATTTCAGGTATTAACAAAAAGGACCTTATTTTTTCTAGAGAATCTCATTGACCTCAGAGGTTTAGAGAGCAATGTGTGACTTTATTTGAGGGTGATGTGAAATTTTGCCAATATTACTGCCTAAAATCTTGAGGTCTTTGGTAGGGAAAAGTAGCTTTTTTGTTTCTGATCTCCTTTTCTCTTCCTAAGGTAAACACTCTCTGCTTCTGTTGTCTTTTAAAAAATAATTTCACATTTTAAAGGGAGAGCTTATCTAACTTCTCACTGTGGTGGGTTTTCCAATCTAGTGCCAATCTGTCAAGGCATTTCTTAAAAACTGATCATGTAATTGACTAGTCACATTGCTTTATTTCTTCTAAATTTGGCATCTCAAATTATGTTTAGACATAATTACTACACATGGTTTTCTGAAGAATCATATAAACAATTTATTTTAAAAAAGTTTATCTCACAGGTAGAAGTGATGCAGAAAGATCTGGAAACACTTTCCTCTATGGGCCTGGGGCTAATTTTTTAGGATAGATGTGTTAGGATCTTCCTCCTTCATTCTGAAAGATTACAGTGGCTCTATATGTTAAACTCAACTGAAAAACCACCAGCTAAATCTATGATCCTAGGAAAAATGAGTGAATATCTTCCAAACATAATCCAATTTTCTACAGTGATTAAAAAGCATGCAATAAAATATCCTTTCCCTAAGGTTAAAGTGCAAATGTCAATCAGACCAGGCCTACCTTTCCAGTCTCATGTTTCAGCACTGCTTTTTTATACACTTCTATCTTAGGTGTCTAAGATAGTTGGGTGCTGTCCTCCAAATGTGGTATGAAAGTTTCCACCTCAGCCTTTTATGGACAAAGGAGAGAAGGGAGTTCAAGTCACCACATCCTTGGTTTGTAGCAAAAAGTTGTCTGGGCTAGGCTGGAATCTAAATCTGGGGGTCAATATGGCCTAAAACAGCAATGAGGGATATTTTTTGGGGGGGAGGGATGGTTTCAGTTTCAATAGAGTTTAAGATTTTGAAGAAGGATGTCCAGAGGGTATATGCAAAGGAATCTAAAGTGAGGCCTGGCCCTTGGGCTAGATACAGTACCTACCATCTGGTAGGCACTCAAAAGACGTTGGTTAAGAGATTAAGTATTCACCTATAAGCACTGCAGACCTTCTTCCCTGCTGTCACCCTGGCCTGAGCCACTCTCACCAGCACTCCAGAGTTTTGAGATAGTTGCCTGATTGGTCTTCCAGTTTTCATACTTGCTTTTCCTGAGTCAGTTCTTGTACTTCTCTGCTTAAATCTTTAAATTGTTCCCATCTCACTGGTAGAAGAATCCTCACAGTGGTTCACAAGGCCCTACATGATCTGTCCCTTGTTTTCTCTCTCTCCATTCAGTTGACTTCCTTCAATCCCAGCCACCCTGGCCTTTACACTGTGCCTTTAATAGGTCATTACTCCAACGCACCATTCATCCTCTAGCCCAAGCACTTCCCTCATCATGCCTGGTAGTCACAAGAGTCATGCGACTTGCCTCATCCAGGGATCTACTAAAACAGTGCTTTCCTTAGGAAGCCTTCCTGAATATCTTACCTAAAACTACACATTTCCAACACATTTCTGACTTCTGCTGCTATTGTTCTCCATGGCACTTTGCACTGTTTGACAGATATTTTAGTTTTTATTTGCTAGTGGTCTGCTTTCTTCAGTAGACTGTAAGCTTCCTGAGGGTGACTGTTCTGGCTGTTTTGCTTGCTTTAGCTCTAAAAATAGTTCTTGCACTTCGTATGTCAATATTTGGTCAATTAATTCATGAAATTATCACCATACTTCCTAGTCAAAGTAGTTTTTTCTCCTTTTTTTTCTTATAGCACCATCTCTATTTTATTGTATATACCATATTCTAAGGACTATAGACGATCTGTATATTGCTAATCTCTCCTCCTAGGATAGGTGTTCAGTGCTGAACATTCCATGTGCTTAATACATCCTTCTATAAATTGTATTTATACTCTTGGAGACATATTATTACCTCTTTACTTTTTTCTGCTGATCTGCTCTTGTCTTGTATGACAAATCAAACACTTCCAAGATACCTAGTAGTTGTATTCTTATTTTTATGTGAACAACCTATCCAAATAGAAAGTTACTAACATTTACTTTATCTTCCATATTTTTAATTGTTCTTTTAAAATTGATGTATAGTTGACACACAATATTGCACTAGTTTCACGTGTACAACATAGTGACTCAACAAGTTTTATATGTTATGCTGTGCTCACCACAGATATAACTACCATATGTTCACCACACAAAGCTACTACAAGACTATTGACTAACCAGTCTTCCCTATTTCTAAGCTAATTCTTTCTTTGGCCTTGGCTGATCGTCTTGTTAAGAGGCATAAAATGCTTGATGTTGCCCAGAACAATCTCAGCTTTCAGCAATGATTTAAGTTTAATGAAGAAGTTTGAGGCTCCAAAGTCATAACATTAATAACTGACTTCACCATAAAGAAGAAGCAAAAATGGGAAAGAGGATGGGGATGGGAAAGAAAAGAGAAAGGAATACTCAAATTAAGCACTAGGTGTTACTCATGCAACAAATATTTATTTACCTACTTCTGCAATAGGAACTGGAGAGGATTTCCCAATTTCTTTTTATAGATAACTGCTGTTCATAATATTCAGGTTGTATAATACACGAAGGTGTCATAGCAATGGGAGTTATAGTCACATATAGACATCCTTCTGTTGAACTTTTAAAATTATTCTAAATGTTCACTTCAAATAAGGATTATCCACATATTTTATGACATTTTTCTGGCTTGTGACAACAAGGAATTCTGCTCTAGTAAAGTCCGCATACTGAGACAGATTTCCAACAGATGGGCACACAGTGTCTTATTACAACAGAGAAGATGTGTATAATGATGCTTTACCTCGTAAAAGAGGAATGAACTTAATAATCCAAAAACACTTTTTGATCCAATAACTTGGGCCTTGAAACAAGGAGCTTCTTATTGAATATCTTGGTGAAAATCTTTTTTTTTTTTTTTTAAAAAAAAACCTTATTGGTTTTAGTGCACTGGCTTAATTGGGTATCATATGCTATAGTTTATACCATCTGTTATTTGTTTCCTGGACCAGAATTGCACTGCTGAATTACCAATTAACCTACAAGTTCTTATATTATGACACAAATTACTATGTAATGCTACCATTTCCATTAATAATCTATAAAGTATGTTTTGCATAGATACCAAATAGAGATTACCATGTAACAATTTGTTAATTATGTTATAGAGTTGGCTTTTTTTTTGTTGCTATGGAAGTGTTGTTATAGAAATTAACTTCCTAAAATCTGGAGGCATGTTGTGTATTTTTAAATGTTACAAATTTTTGTAAAAGGTGCTATATCCCCTCAGAGGTTGAAAGGAAAATTTAAATAAATTATTAGTATCAGAAAAAAATAATTGGGAAACTTTTGGAAAAGAAAATTAAAGAGAAATTTTGGTTGGTTAAATAAATGCTCTGAAGAAATAGGTGGAATGACAGAATAAAAATGAAAAGGACTTCAGAACCATAATTTTCAGCATAGGTAATGGAGCATAGGTATGTCAATAACGAAGGAGGGTGTTAATTCCACTTCAGTGTCAATTCTAAATGAAGAGTTTCAGGAAAAACTTGAAGGGGAAAAACATAAATGATTACACACAGATTCTTCCAAATGTTGAAACTGATTAGATTATGTTATTCTACCTCAAAATATTTTTTTGTCTCCATTATAAATGTTTTGGAGATAGAAAAAAAATCCACTAATGAAAGAAATTATGAAATGACTGTCAGCTTTTATTATATATTCTTAGTAAACATAAAAAAGTAAAATGCACATCAGCCATAATAGAAGTATTCAAAATTGAAATCTTATAGAACAGTTTTATAACTCCTGGTGCTAGCAGAGATTACTTGGAAAGAGAAAAATACCTGCATTCTGTGATTGACTTCTTAATCTGAATGGTTCAGTTTTCGGCAAGACTATCTTTAGCCTCAGAGTTATTCAAGAAACTTAATGAGACAATGGTGATTTGCTGTATTTTTTTAGAAACTCTAGCAGAATTTTATACCATGGAAGACATATGCACAGAATACAAACATTGGCAATACATCATACTTGTTAGGGGATAGAATACAAAGCCAAAATTATAAAATTCTAGTAGAATTGTTTGGATAATAAGAAATGTAAAACACGACTTAATTATTTTAGATACTGATGTGCGCCAAGTGGAGTAAAGAGCAATTATTATTAGATTTGTGGATTAGAGTGATGCATATATTTCCATATGTGAATTCTTGGGTTGGAATTTTGCCATGTAAGTTAAATAACTAAAGACTCATGTACATTTCTTGTGGACTAAACAAGTTAATAAGACAATTTTAAAAACAAAAATAATTTGAGAATTTCCATAGACCCCTCTGGGATTCATGTCTTAATGAAAAATAATAAAAGTATATATAGAGAACAACAGATTGCATAACGGAACCTTTATTTCTTTTACCTGAATTCTTTAAATTGGGTAGTTAACAAGACAGGTAAAAAGTATCTTTGGCACCACTAAATTTTATTTAACTTCCAAGAACTACTCAACTATTTTTCGACTTCAGCCAAACATTGAATTGTATTTAAAACAGATTTACTAAATATAAAAAACCCTTAAAAACCTTTATCAAATATGGAGACGTCAACTGATAGCATTGTTATGAAAAACTATATTAGAAGCAGAGTGTGCTGTTCTTTTAGAGCATCATCGGAAACTAATATACACCTGAAACTAATATAACACTGTATGATAATTATATTAGAATTAAACATTTTTCAAGTTAAAAAAGGAAAAAGAAGAAAAAAGACTATTATAACCTTTTTAGAGTTCTAGGTCAGGGGTTTGCAAAAAGGTTAGATAATAAATATTTTAAGCTTGTGGGCCATATGGTTTCTGTTCAATTAGTCAACTCTACCATTGTAATGTAAAAGCAGTCCTAGACCCCACGTAAGCAAATGAGCATGGCCGGGTTCCAATAAAATTTATTTATGGATACTGAAATTTTGGTTTCATAGGATTTTCATGTGTCATGCAATACTATTCTTTTAACATTGTTCTAATCATTGAAGAATGTAAGAGCCATTCTTAGTTCATGGGCTGCTCAGAAACAGATGGTGGCTGAGAGTTAGCTTATGAGCCATTGTTTGCTGACTTCTGTTCTAGATGACACATATACTTTGAAAAATTGTAGAAATGAATCACTATGCGTGCATACAAATTTACGATTGAAATTGGTGAATATAGTAAGGAGTAACAGATGGGATATCATCATGCAGCCTTAATTCACTCCAAATACTTAACCTGATTCTCAGTTTATATTTAAGTCTGTCAGTGACAGTGGAGGATTTATTCTCCAACTGAAAATTTACTAAACATGATTTAAGATCGATAGTATCACAAAAAAATATAGTATCACCAAATAGCCATTTTATTTTTATTTTATTTTTCAAGATTTTTTATTTATTTATTTGAGAGAGAGAGAGATCACAAGCAGGCAGAGAGGCAGGCAGAGAGAGAGGAGGAAGCAGGCTCCCCGCTGAGCAGAGAGCCCAACGCGGGCCTTGATCCCAGGACCTTGAGATCATGACCTGAGCCGAAGGCAGAGGCTTTAACCCACTGAGCCACCCAGGCGCCCACCAAATAGCCATTTTAATAGAATGAGACACAATTACAAATAAGGATCAGAATTGCTGTAATAAATGTATTTGCCAAGGAAGCATGTTGTATAATTATTTTAAACAAAGTACTAAATCAAAATTAGTAGGCGTCCTTAATTTTTGCATTTACAATATTGAATTTTATATTGTTTACATTCAGTAGTCTTAATTTGTGAATTTTATAAAGAATGACTTTACATTTGTTATAGTTACAACTGAGAAATACATACTATACTGACTTAAAAACTTTTATGTGAGGGAGAGATCTTTTTCTCATTTATATGTGGGCCTTGTATGGCCTGATGGCAACCCATCCTTGTTGATAGGGTGGAGAAGCCATGTCTATGACAGTCCTAAGGGAGAAAGATTACAAAGATGAACAAGACTAGGCTTTTCGACTAGTCTGGAGCTAGATGTTTTGCAGTTCTAATATTTATTTAAAAACAATACTCTGGTAATTGTTTTTCCCCCATTGTGTGTGGCAGTGGCTTAATGCCGAGGATTTTACTTTAAAACAGACAGTATTGTAAAAGGATGAAAAATGGAAGCCACTCAGTATGCTGCTATATGGAACTGCGACATGGTGAGTTTTTGATTGTTCATTCAACCTCCATCTTTAGCAGCATGTGGGTAACGTCAAGAAGCTTCACAGACCCTATTGGGTTTAGCCTCCTGTTTTAAGGACAAGGATTAGTCAGGTTGACAGCTTGTTATTTTTCACTCGACCTGTCAGTTCTGTGATCTGCAAAAATGTAAACTGAAGGTGTTTTTAGGTACAAAAAGAAATTCCTCAAAGCCAAAACTCATTGGCTTTTAGACAAAAATACACAATCCTCTAGAATTGTATAGTTGAACAAAACGTTTTTAAAAAATAAACTTTGAAACACGCAGACTGTTTGAAGATAAAAGAAGGGTTGTTTACAAGCCAATGATGAAAGTGTGTAAAGGGCCACAGGTATTTTGCAATAGACTTCTGGAGATCTCATTAGAATTTGAAAGCGCTGTGAGGAAAAGAAGTTCTTTAAAGTTGGCTGAGCTTTAGTAAGGTGAGTCACATCTGGAAGCAAGGATCTGAGAGAACTTCTTGCTCTGGTGGTGGTGTGTAGACTGATAGGAGTCAGTACTGAATGTCAATCTAGTTATTCGTTGTTTTGAAGACATGACTATATAAAAGACAGAGACCCAATGCAACCATCTCTCTTCAATCTTTTACATGAACTTGACATTTTTCTGTATATTTGAAAGATTTTTTTCTTGTTTCAGAATTTGAATGCTACGTAAGTCAGTGATTGAATATACTTACTGCTATATTTTCTTTTTTTATTTTAGTATAGTTGGTACACAATGTTACATTAATTTCAGGTATACAGCTTAGTGATTTGATAAGTTTATACATTGTGGTATGTTCACCACAAATGTAGCTACTATCTATCCCATTGCATTGCTATTACAATATTGTTGACCATATTCCTTATATTATTCCTTTTACTCCCGTGGCTTATTCATTTTATGACTGGAAGTCTGTGTATCCCAGGCTCCACACCCATTCTGTCCACCTCCCATCCTCTTCCCCTCTGGCAACCATCAATATGTTCTCTGTATTTGTCATACCTTCTCTACTTTTGAGTTTCCAGCAATTTCAGTTTTTAATTCTGAGCTTCCTATTATAAATTAAAATTTCTAGATCTTATCTAACTAGAAATTCTTGGTAATTACAAGCACCATTCTTATCTTTCTTTATTCTTTTCTCTGAAGAAAAATAGTAATGGTCTGGCCTTAAATTCAGCTCTACTGCATTTTTGGAGCCTAGTCAATTTAAAGGTAGTCAGTTCTTTCATAAGAAAACATTGTGATTTCCTTATTGGAAAAGAAATGGTGAAGATACCAAAATTTATATAGAAACAGTTCATGTTTGTTAAAGTTTATGTGGAATAATTTATGGGCTAAGTCACAAAAAAGTATTTTAAAAAGATAGCTAGCTTTGATTTGCTACATATGATTTTTAAACCTAATTTTTTAATTCTTTTTTTGTTTTTAGGACTTTATTTACTGATTTGACAGAGAGAAACACAGCTAGAGAGGGAACACAAGCAGGGGGAGTGAGAGAGGGAGAGGGAGAAGCAGGCTTTCTGATGAGCAGGGAGCCCAGTGTGGGGCTCGATCCCAGGACTCTGGGATCATGACCTGAACCAAAGGCAGATGCTTAACAACTAACTGAGTCACCCAGGTGCCTCTTTTTAAGCCTAATTTACAAAGTCAATTATTAGAACTTCGTGTCACTTTCAGGTCCTATGTGTAAAAAGCTTGGAAGTTGTCATTATACAGTAAGAAAAAGCTGAGCAAATTGAAAATCAATGACCTCTTGGACACATGGTGGAACTGAGGTCACAGGGCAAATTACCATGTCCAAATCTGGAGAGACGGAAGAACTCAAGGTCCCAGCTAAGACCTGCCCTCCTAGAGCAGAGGCCACCAGAGACATGAACATAAATAGTAATTCTAATGTATTGCTAGAGGCTGAGTGTGCACTAACTTGAGTGTGAGGAACTCCTAGGGCCACGAGTGTTTTATCTTTGGAACGCCACCAGATTTTGTACTGAGCAACCAAAAAAATTTCCCTGTGGCTCTGGTGGGAAAGGGTAACGGTAAACATTGTGAAATGCCTGTACCCCAGGGGATAGATTTCCATAGTTCTTTATCTCACCTAGGGCAAGGGCATTTCTCCTACTCTACCCCTGTGTAGTGTCCTTTCTCCCCTCCTTTATGCTGATATAAATAAGTAATTGAATTAATACATACATGGAAGAGAGGAGACAAATCTCCCATGCAGAAGAATACTGAATAACTTATCTAGATACTGTGCCCTCAGAGAGGTGGAGTGTAATCCCTCACTCCTGAAGTGTGCATTATACATAGTGATTCCCTGTCCCAAAATACAGTGTGGAAGGGGGGTGGGGAAGGTTACTATGGAGAAATCTGACAAGCACTGCTTCATCCAGGTGATCCCTCAAGGTCAGCATCAATAGTGATGAGCCACATTGAGAGTAGGCACTCTTGATATGATATAGGGAAAATGCCACTTTACCTCTGTGATTTTCCTCCCTAAAACCCAAAACACCAGTCTAATCATGAGAAAAAACAGCAGACAAATCCCAATTGAGGGATATATTAGTCAGCTTGTGCTGCCGTAACAAGATACCATAGACTGGGAAGCTAAAACAACAGAATTTATTTTCTCACAGTTCTGGAGGCTGGAAGTCTGAGATCAGGGCACCAGCATGGTCAAATTCTGGGAGAGCTTTTTTCCTGTTTTACATATGGTGCCTTCTTTTTGTGTCTTCACGTAGCAGAGGGAGCTTTGATGTGTCTTCCTATTCCAGTCAGAGTGCCAGCCTAAACAGATTAGAACTCCACCCTTATGGGGACACCTAGATGGCTAAGTGGGTTACGTGCCTGCCTTCAGCTCAGGTCATGATCCCAGGGGATCAAGTCCAGCTTTGGCCTCCTTGCTCAATGGGTGCTCTACTTCTCCCTCTGCCCCTCCCCCCATTTTCTCTCTCTCTCTCAAAAAAATAAGTAAAACCTGAAAAAAAAAAAAAAAAGAACTCCACCCTTATGATCTTATTTGATCTTTATCAGTTCCTCACAGGCCCTATCTCCAAAATACAGTCACATTGACGGTTAGGACTTCCACATATGCACTTTGGGTAGGCATAATTCAGTTCTTCGTAAGGGAAACTGTATAAGATATCTGACCAATACTCCTCAAAAATATTGAGGTTATCGGGGCGCCTGGGTGGCTCAGTTGGTTAAGCGACTGCCTTCGGCTCAGGTCATGATCCCGGGTCCCACATCAGGCTTCCTGCTCGGAGGGAAGCCTGCTTTGCCCTCTCTCACTCCCCCTGCTTGTGTTCCCTCTCTGGCTGTGTTTCTCTCTGTCAAATAAATAAAATCTTTAAAAAAAAAAAAATTAGTCTGAGGGCGTCTGGGTGGCTCAGTGGGTTAAAGCCTCTGCCTTCAGCTCAGATCATGATCTCAAGGTCCTGGGATCGAGGCCCGCATCAGGCTCCCTGCTCAGTAGGGAGCCTGCTTCCTCCTCTCTCTCTGCCTGCCTCTCTGCCTGCTTATGATCTCTCTCTATGTCAAATAAGTAAATAAAATCTTTAAAAAAAAATTAGTCTGAGAAACTATTACAGTCAAAGAGAAGCCTAAGGAGACATGATGACTGAATGTAATCCAATACCCTAGATGGCATCCTGGAATAGAAAAAAGAACATTAGGGAAAACTTTGAGAAATCTAAAATAAGCACAGATTTTAGTTAATAATAATGAATCAATACTGGTTCACTAATTACAACAAATGGACCTTACTAATGTAATATTTTTATAATAGGGGAAACTGGATAGGAGCATATGACTTATGTACTATCTTTGTAATTTTCTGACAAGGCATATTATTAAAAAAAATCTATGTCTTTTGACTAAAAAGAGAAAACATAATTATATTGAAATTTCAGAAGAATTTATAAACTATTTTAAGAGAATGAAAGATGGCAGATCAGAAACACCAGAACAGAGAAAATGATATCACACTAATCACTAAATATAGCAGGGACAACTTGTAATTGGTATAGAAAAGAGCTGAATGACTGATAATGTACTGTATATTGCAATAAAAAATTCTAGATTTATCAAAAGGTAAAGTACTGAAAGACAAAAAGGACACACCACACTTGTGTTCTTTTATACCTGACCTTGATGCTCTACATCCATTCATATTTTCCCTTGTTCTAATTTCCTAATTTTACTTCTATTTTGACATTATTATATTGTGTATATTCCTCTGTAAACTTTTTCTACTACCTTTAGGAACAAAATAGGAAATTTATAATTAGAAAATAGATTTCTAACACTGAAGAAACCCAAGGATATTATCATAGTTAAGATGGAAACTTCTGATGTGGTCCTTCCTTTTTTCTGACCTATTCCAAGCGTTTTTGTTTGTTTGTTTGTTTTGTTTTTTGTTTTTCTTGACAAACCACACAATAGTCCACATAGAGGTAAGAACTAATGACAGCCCAGTTCATCTCAGGCTAGCCAGACTGCTCCCAATTTGATTAACCTCTGAACCCTCAACAAGAGGATGACAAAATAATAGATAAAACTTGCTACAAAATATATATGTTACGTATAAGAAAAAAGTAAATTAAAATAACACAAGAGTTATAAGCATGTGACATGGATTTATCTAAGTGTGTCATATTCAATATGGAGATGAGAAGATAGTATATATACTCATAAGGAAATAAAAATAAGGAGAAAATAAATCAGCCTGTGACAAAATTAAGGGTATGCATTTGCTCAAAATTGAGGTAATGGATTCTAAAACGGTACTTAGGTACTATTTTTTACCTATTTAAATGCTATAAATCAATAACTAAACCAAAACACAGTGGCGGTTGGTGGACTTGAGAAGAAACAAATATTAAGAGCTACCAGCATTGTAAATTGCTTTAGTCCTTTTGAGAGTAGTCTAGGAAAAAAAAAAAGAAAAGAAGAAGCTTTCATACTGTTCCTCCATCTTGATGTGGTCATTCCACTTCTGGGACTATCCATTGTATTGATGTGCAGAACAGCCTCTAAGGAGCCCTAGAGGAAAAGAATGTGGGTAAGGTTAGGGTTTAGAGTTTTTCCTTTGTACTGTGTGTGTGTGTGTGTGTGTGTGTGTGTGTGTGTTAAATTAGACTCTCAATTAAAATTTGGGTAAACAAAAAGTTTACAAGAAGCTAAAATTTAGTTGAAGCTAGTGCTCTATGGAACTATTCCTAAGAAGGAAAGTGTAAATTTTATGAAGGTATTAAAAATAGCTCAGTTTAAAATAGGAGAAAATATGGCAACCCCAAAAGTCGAAAAAGGGGATGGTGGTGAACAGCAATAGTAGCAAAGGAACGCTGTGTAACTATTCTATGACACAAAAAAGGCAAGTATGAGGTTTACTTAGGCACAAATAAAGTGAAGAGAAAGCAGAATACAAAAAAATGATTAAAGGCAATCGATTTCTTTACACATATCCTGTCAAAACATCTCTGCATATACAGGAGAAGATGGGATATTTTGGACTACTTTTTAGATGAGTGATCCTATTAAAACTATCAATTTGTTTATGGACAAGGACACTATACCTGCTTTCATAAATCTGTGCAAAGTTAAAGGCCTCTGACCATGTCGACTGAATTAAGTGACATCATAAACCAGGCTCCCCAGACATTCACAAGCATATGTTTGTGTATTCAGATATATAAACTGTAAAACAATGAATCTTTTCCATGCGGCAGTTTTTTGGCATCTCAAAGTCAAGATCCAAAGAGATACACAGATGTATATGCAGCTGGAAAACAGTCTTTTTTTTTCTTTTCTCTCCCCATTCTGGTAATGACATTTTAATTCTCAGTTTTTGTCTGTATTGGGTTATGGATTCCAGCACAGTTTTGATGAACTATGATGTTAAGGTCTCCAGCAGGGTCTACATGGTGACAAATTAATCTGACATTTGAAAATGATGAAACTCAGTGGGAAAAAAGTCTCTCAAGATAAAATAGTGAAACTTCTGATAACAGAATAATGGTGGTAGGGGGTAAGGTTAAGAGGGCCTCTTTTTTTTTTTTTTTAATCAATAAAAGCTAAAAGCTGCAGAGGACAAGATGATTTGGCAAGCGGTCATGTTAGGAGACAAATCTAGCTTCTTTCATAGAAAGAAACCGAGGCATAATCTGAGGACTTCATTCCCAGATCCAGGACAATACCCTGCTGAGGAGAAAAGAATCAGGTCAGAGCTGCTGGCAAAGACAGGGAACTCTTAACAGAGAAGGGAAATCTGTTCCTTCATTCACTTACTTTCTAGCTGTATGATTCATGGCTAATTACCTAACTTCTAGAATGTGCCTTGGTCTCCTTGTTTGTGAATGGACAAATGAGGACACCTGTGTCACAGAGTTGTGAGGGTCACATGAGATTGCACATGGCAGCTAGAACAGGGCATGTTCTAACAAATGTTAGCTATTGTTATTATTGGCAGAAATAGGGATTGTGGGACTTTACTAAAGGCTGGAAAATTCCATCATAAAACTGAGAGCTCTCCAGATAATCTGGGTTACAGAAAATCTTGCAGACTGCCGAGTGGGTAATACATTTCTACTTATTAGGGCATACAAGAGATTTGTGGAACACACAGAATTGTTTAGCCAAATTGCTAAAGTCACATTCACTGAGATGCAAAGGCTGACTGCAGGCTTAGTCCACCTCATGTAGCATCTAAAAATTTTCTTTGATGTGGTGTATGAGACTTCTGGGTTGGTTTCGATTCTGAGCCCTGTGACCTGAGATAAAAATTAACTAAAAGCACAGGGGTGGTCATTAGATCCAGGGATGGTGCTATTTTCTTAAAACGGGGAAGGAGGGATGCAGGAGATGAGGAAAAGAGAATTGTTATCATTTCTTCCTTGACTTTGGATAGAAAGCAAAACTGCATAGAGAAATAAGCATCCAAAGATAAAGAAATACTAAATGAAAATGAAGTTAAATAGGAAGTAAATTTTTGGGGGGGGCTGGCAGTTTAAATTTTACTTCAAATGTTCTGCCCACATTCTATTCTTGGACAGTGAACTTGACTGGGAAATTTACAGCCTGTCCAATGGTTGATGCCTAGGCTGAGCACATAGAACAATTCTCTGATAACTGGGTTCTTATTTGGGTTTATTTCTTCTTGTGATCATCTTTACCCAGTGTCCTTTATCTGGAAATGTTGAGACACTCCTTAATATGATTTTTCTCACTTTGTTTCTCATAATTTTCAGTTTTCCTCTTCCCATGCCCTGTGTTCAGTGACTCTTACGAAATTATTGTTTCTCTTATATACACTGACATATTGTACTTAGGTGCCTTAGAAAAAAAATTTTTTTTTACTGCCAGAAATATCCAGCCCTTCAGCCTCATCTTGCAATATCCAAATATAAACAGTCCCACAGATGTCACTTCCTCGATGTAGCCTTTCACATACCACCTCTTGATCCTCCCCCAGCTAAAAGGAATGGCTGCTGTCCTCAGAATCCCCTGAGAGATTAAACCAATTAGCTCTATGGCATTAAACGCTTTCATACATGTCTTCAATTCTTTAGTTTGTCCACTCCCCCTTACTACACTATTAAGCAATCTGAGGTTAAGGTTCAGGCTTTATTTAACAATACTCCATGAATGAATAAATCTTTACCTAAGCATTTATAGTTTTTCTTTATTCAGAGATGGGGAAGTTGTATAGCATGCTTCCTAATTTCTACCTTAATTTGTTGTCTTGTCTTGGGTAGTTGATAGTAAGAGGTCAGTCTTTTCAGTATAGAAAATCCAGGCACTTCTCTCCAACTCTGCTTGTCTGAGTCACCACCACCTTCATGGAACACTGCGGCACTATCCTACCGGTCTTCCAGCTTCCACCATTGCCCACTTACGCTCTATTCTTGGCACAGCAGCTAGAGTGGTTTTTGCCTCAGTGAATCAGATCATGTCACACTGCTCAGGTCCCTGCAATGGCTCTTTGTTTCACTCTAAGTAAAGCTAAAGTCCTGCTCATGCTTTCAAGGTTCTTCCTGATTTCACAAGTCCCATTTCCCCTTTGACCTAGTCTTCTGTTGCTCTCCCTTCACTGCTCCATCCACATCCACTTCCTGGCTCTTTCCCTGACATGTGATGGTATGCCTTTTTAGACATTTGGAGCTGGCTGTTCCTCTGCTTTCAAATGCTTTTCCCCAAATATAGAATCGTTTGCCTCCCTACTCCTTCAGGTTTTTGTTCAAAAGTTGCCTTCTCATGAGGCCTTTCTTGACCAACTCATTTAACATTGCAGGTACTAACCTTCTTCTCCTTCCCAGCAGTCTTGATTCCCTCTTCCCTGTATTATTTTATTCCATGGCATGTATCACCTGTCACTTTTTCATGCACTATGTAATTGATGTAATAGCATTTCATTGTTCCTTGTCTGTATCTCCCCACTCTTTCTAGTAAGCGCCATGAAGGCAGGAGTGTTTTATATTCACTGGGATACCCCAAATGTCTACAACCGTGCTTGATACACTGTGGATCCCTCTACATTGTACTCGGTGAACAGAAGAGTGCTTATAATGCACAGGCCACTGTTAATCACCATAACCCCCATTTTATTTTATTTTTAAAAGATTATTTATTTATTTATTTATTTATTTA
>PITA01014898.1:0-14497 GCA_004023965.1 Spilogale gracilis | reverse complement strand
ATGTGGGACTCGATCCCAGGACCCTGAGATCATGACCTGAGCCGAAGGCAGGGGCTTCAACCCACTGAGCCACCCACTCACCCATATAACCCCCATTTTAATTGGCGAGGACTAAGGTTCATAGGATTAAAATGCCCACGGTCACATAATTAGTCAGGGGGCATAAATAAGATGCAAATGAAGAGGTCATGACTTCAGATTCTGTCCTATCACTTTTCATAGTTGGGCCGAGTCTCAACCTCTTCCACACTCATTTAATCAATGTTATTATTGTTCCTACTTTTAAGAATCAAAAAGCTCTACAAAATTAGTGATGAAAAGTTATTTACTATCCCCTCACCATCGACTTCCCTTTCCTTAGGAGAAAGCACTTCAGCTGAGTTTGGTTTTGATATTTTCCCCCTTATTTTCTTTCTCTTTCTTTCTTTCTTCCTTTCTTTCTTTCTCTTTTTTTCAAAGATTTATTTATTTATTTGAGTGAGAGATTGAGATAAAGCACACATGGGAGGAGAGGGACATAGGGAGAGGGAGATAATATCAGGCAGGCTCCTGAGCTGTGCTGGGGGCCCTGAGATCATGACCAGAGCCAAAATTAGGAGTCAGACACTTAACTGACTGAGCCACCCAGACATCCCTCCCCCATATATCTGAATAAAATGCTACTATTTCCATTCCTTGATTTCTACTCTTAAGGCTTGTACATTATCTCTTGACTCCCTACATTGGAAGATGAAGATTTTAGCCCTCTTTCCTGCCCTTTCTAAACACACACACACACACACACACACACACACACAGAGTCCCTGTTTGCATCCTTCTTTCCTATCACCCTGACCTTCCAAAATTTCTATTACATTTGTGGTTAGATTAATAAAAATGTTTGTATTTTTATTATCTCTGTACTGTATTTTTTAATTTTAATTTTTTAAAGATTATTTAGTTTATAGAGAGTGACAGAGAGCAGCAGGGAGAGAGGGAGAAGCAGGCTCCCCACGGAGCAGAGAGCCTGACGTGGGGCTCAATCCCAGGACCTTGGGATCAAGACCTGAGCTAAAAGCAGATGCTTCATCGATGAGCTTCCGGGTGCCCCTCTGTACTTTATTAATAGATGAATCATGTGATTATGCTGTGTTTTTCCCTTTACTGCATAACTTCCTATATTCCCAGAGTGGTCTTGTTTTAAATTTGCTTATTTATTATTGTACTTACCACTTTTGATGCTTAAGGAGTTCACCGTATTTCTAAAATTCTTTGAGTCCTTGAATACCTGAAAATACCTGTATTCTGCCCTCACATTTGAATGATAGGTTGGCTGCTTAAAGAAATTTAGGGTGGAAATAATTTTCCATCAGACTTTTGAAGGCACTACTCCATTAATTTCTAGTTTTCAGTTGCTTTTGTGTCATTAGAAGCTATTTTACTTTCTGATTCCTCCTTATATGACTTTTCCCCCCTCTCTCTGGAATTATACCTTCTCTTCCCTTTATACCCAAGCTCTGAAATTTCTCAGTGACGTGCCTATATGTAACTCTATTTTTATCCATCATGCTTAACACTCAGACCCATGTTCTTCTGTTCTAGGACATTCTCTTGAAGTTTTAAGTTGATTTCCTTCTATTTTTTTTGTTGTTTCCTTCAGGAAACTTAGTGTTTAGATTTACAGAACAAGTTTCCAATTGTCTTATCTTTTCCTTGTATTTTCCATCCTTTTTTTTTTCTTTCCTTTTGCTCTGCTTTATAAAAGATTTTCTCAACCTTATCATCTAATCATTCTTTCTTTTTTAATTTTAATTTTTTAAAATTTATTGTAATCTTTCTACTGAGTTTGTAATTTCTACTTTAGCTAGAACATATATTCTTCTACTTACCTGGGAAAGAAGTTTAGAATATTTTTCTAGAAAAAGTAGATGGTTGGCTTCCTGAAGGAAGTGCTTAGATTTTAGCTCTAGTGTGGACATGTAGGAGGTATACCAAAAATATGAGGAGAGAGCTGCCCACAAGAGCAAGACCAAGGCAAAGTAAATGTATCTGGAACTATAAGCCAGAGCAAGTCTAGGAAAAAGCTTACCAAGAAGGAATATCTTACTGAAATACTCAGCTGGACCTCCCTCAGTTTCTTCTGAACAATTATTTTATTGGAGCCAGATTCTAGGGGAGGGTTCATCCTGGAAGTAAGGTTCAGTGACCTTGACTTTGAGAGAAAGTTGCAGACACCGGGAGCCTGGAGGATCATTAAAATGTTAAATTTCTCTGAAATGGACATAACCACTTCAGAATGCTCCTGTCCACTTCCCCCACACCCAAGTTTTAGAAACACCAGTGGGATTTCTATTAAATGTCTATGATGTATTTTTCCCAGTTGCTTCAAATTTTGTCTCCACACCTCCCATATTTCTTTTTCTTTTTCTTTTATTTTTTTAAAGATTTTATTTATTTATTTGACAGAGAGAGAGATCACAAGTAGGCAGAGAGGCAGGCAGAGAGAGAGGAGGAAGCAGGCTCCCTGCTGAGCAGAGAGCCTGATGCAGGCCTGAATCCCAGGACCCCAAGATCATGACCTGAGCCAAAGGCAGAGGCTTAACCCACTGAGCCACCCAGGCACCCACCTCCCGTATTTCTAATAAAATATAGCAGCTCACTAAAAGGATGGTGTTCAGCTGCCAATAAAATGGGACAGGTCCGTAAACCCCAGGAAAGTAGCTAGTAAATATTTATGTGTGCAACTAAATCTTCTAAGTGTCATACGTCCTTGATCTTTGTGGAATGCTACAACTTTTTGCTAACAGTTGAGCATGTTATGCAGATGTGAAAGCAGACAGATGTTTAGTTCCTAGGAAGGAGCTTTGCTGCTGGGCCGCAGGCCACTTAAGGCTGATGGGTTGTGTCTCAGCCCTGATTTTAGTTCCAAGGCTGACTCCTTTTTGTTTTTTGCTTTTTGAGGGTTTTTTTGTTCTGTTTTTGTTTTTTGTTTTTTTGTTTTGTTTTTTTTCTTTAAAGCTCTAGAGAATTTGGATTGGTTCTTTTCTTCCTAGGACTGCCTGCTGAGTAAGATGGTATCTTCCCATCTCCTCTTTACTTGTTGTCACCAAAAATAAGCACTCAGACTCTTTCTGTTTAAGAGTTTTCCTGCTGATCTGTTCTTGTCTTGGAGATCAATCTACCAAGCCAGTCGGTAATAAACTCAGTGGCTCATTTATAGTTACAAGATTAATAAGCACCATGTGGATTCATGTTTGTTAAGTAAATGAAAGCTTTTATGAAATTCATAATTGTTATGATATCTAAAGATTTTCCCCAGAGGCTTCCTCCAGTTGTCTCTTTCATCTTTCCTTAAAATCTCTTTGACTTGAGCCCCTTGAAAAATGGATTGTTTCCCTGGTTTCTATCTTTTTGTCCTTTTAGGTTTGTTGGTAACACTTTCTCTGGGGCAGTGCTTCTCAGACTTGAGCATGGAAAGAACCACCTGAAAAGCTAGTAGAATCATATCCTTCCGGGCGCCACCCCCACCAATCCAAAGTTAGAGGATCTGGGATGATACTGATGCTATTGCGCCAAAGTCCTTGCTTTGGACTGCACTGTTCTAGAATGTTAAGAACCTTGACTCTAATGTTGGGTAGACCTGAGCCCCTTCACCAATTGTCGAAGCTACTGTTTAGACCAATCTTCCCCAAATCCTTATGACCCCAGTGCAGCCTGTTGGTGGTACAACTTTCTCTCCAACAGTACAGCCAGAACTTTGATTCCCTTAATGAAGGGAAAGGAAGAAAACTACTTATTACAGAGGCAGGCACTGAGCTAAATTGTCATGTATTTACTTCAGCGAATGTTTGCAATAACTTGATGGTAGGAGGACAGCTGGTCTAATTTCATAGAGAAGCTCAATAACTTACCCAGTGTCATCAAGCTAGTAATCAGGGAAGCAAAAGATAAGGCTCTGTATTATCACCACAAGGTACTACCTCCCTGCTCCAAAACCACTTGCCCCAGGATGAACCTCCCTAAAAGGTTCCGATTCAAAAAAAAAAAAAAAAGTTCTCATTCAACTCAGAGGAATACCTCCCAAGAGACCAGTAACTGATATACCTTGAAACTGGTGAACAACTAACTTTTTGTTCAGGTAGAGAGCTCTGCTTCCCTCCTAAAAGTCTGTGATTCACTCAGTTGTCCTTCTCCCCACTGCAGGTGCTTTGTAGAATTATAGATCAGCAATGCCAGACATAGTTCATTACAAAAAAAAGTTATAGATAATTCCTACCAATAGAATATTTTATGATAGGCCTGAAAGAGAAATTAGGTTAAATCTAAGAAAAATCAGGAGGTAGGTCTAATAGGAATGTGTTCTATTTTACCTTTTCCTAGTAAGTCTGGCTTTATTTCCTTTATATTAGATGATCTTTTGAGGATGAGTTTGTATTCATTTATAAAATACAAGTGTATATAATTGCTATTATTATTTTGGGAAAAGAGATTAATATTCAAATAAGTATAAGAGATTCTTGCAAGTGTTTAAGTCTGGCATGAGTTATGATTCACTTTTGGCTTGGCTGTGTCCTGACATGGTAGGCAGTGGGTTGCCAGTGTCCAGTTGAGTGTGAGGCAGTGGGCTTGGCCTTCTGTTTCCCAGCTTCTTTAGCCACCAGGACGTCTTTTTGATTCAAGGAGATAGATATGATTTTTCAGAGTATTCTCTATTTCAATTATTGCAAAGGCCCTGAAGAAGATACTATCTGATCCTCTCATTCATTTTCATCCCTTCCAAGGGATGCCCTTGAGTCAAGTATAAATTTCATCGTGCTCACACCATTATCAATTAGTGCCATCTCATGGAGTGAGGTTAGTCACTTCACTAGGTCTTACTACTTCTCTTCACTAGGTCTTACTACTGTTATCTCTAAGGCGAGGGAGTTGTACTAAGCTATTTCTAAGATTTGAAGTTCCCAGAAACTAAAATTGCTATAGAGAAATTTAAATTTCCTTTTGAATAAGCTATTCATTTAAACTGTAACAACTTTCAGGTAGATTCCTAAAAGAATTTTTGTTAGACTACTGACAGCTTATCAACTTCAAAATCAACTTTAAAAAAAGCTTTTAGGTAGTTAACTGAGGTGTTCTGGCCTGTCCTTTAATTATTAATTCTTTAGGCAGAATAATGGAATGATGGACAGATTGATTCTTACATTTCTCACTTAAAAAGCATTGCTTTTATGATGTGAAACTTTTGCCATTTGCCAGTGGTGAGAAAAAAATATGCAATTTCCTCATATCAAAATCTAAGGTTCAGGGAGTCAGACCACAGGATAACTCAGGGGCTCAGTTGGGGCCTTCAGATTCCTGAAGAGAATCTGCAGATGAAGGCAAAAGGAGCTCTGGATTTGGGGTTGAAAAGACTGGGAAAAAGAAAAGGAAACCATATATTGATTTCTATTTTTCCAGAGATCAGATAAGCTCTTAGGACTTTTCCTTTTTCTAAGCCATTCCGAACGTGGACTTTAAGTAGATAATTGCTATTTGGAGAGGTACTTCCAGGGCCGGCTTGAGTATGGTTGACAGATGAGGACATCCTTGATGCTGGGGACCAGTGTCTCTGTGAACTTCCCAGCATTCTGTTCTATAACCTGCATCCTGATGGGGGACAAGGGGACCAATCTACAGGAAAAACCCACTAGTATCTTGGTCAGTTTAATGGCTGAAAAAAGGGTTAAGATGCTCTGTAGTGTGAGGCTGCATATATTTCACATGTCACAAGATCAAACAAAAGTTTCCTGAGGAGTCTGCTTGGTTTCGATCAGAGTCTCTACCTTGGTTCTAACTTAACATCTCTGGAAGAAGACTGAGGTTTGGATTAGAAACAATGGAAACTTGGCAGGGTCCAGGAGTGTGCTGGTCAAGAATGGCAGAATGTGCTCAGGTGTTAGATTTGTATGAGGTCCAGAAGGCAGGGTTTTTGATCAGTGGACATTCCAAAGGGAGCACTTGATGTTATTTTAAGAAGGGCCAGAAATTCAAAGCCAAGTTAGTGTGCAGATGGGGAAGTATAACTCCAAGTCAATGGGATGAAAGCAGAGAAGGACACAGAAATTAGTTAAATATCACTAACAGAAGATGAAGGAAGGTAAAGAAGATTTACCCAAAGATGTGTGCTGTCTCAGTTGGATTATATTGACCTGCCCACCTATTTGGCAGCTCTGGGAAACTACCTCTGGGAGGGTGTTTTTGAAAAAAGATTTATGGAGCTATAATTCACATGCCATACATTTCATTTATTTAAAATGCATGATTCAGTGATTTTTGTTATATTCATAGAATTGCACAACCATCACCACAATCTAAGTTGAGAATATGTTCATTACCTGGAAAAGAAACCCCATACCCATCAGCAGTGACTTGCTGCTACCCCTCCCATCCTCCATCCCCCTGGCCCTAGGCAAACGCTAATCTATTTTTTGTCTCTATAGATTTGCCTATCCTGAATATTTCATATAAATGGAAATATATGGTCTAATGTGACTGGCTTCTTTCACTGACAGGGTCATTGAAACTCTGTTTTCTCTGCAGGATTTACTTTGCTATTAAAACTATTGTGCCTATATGTGTGTATGTTTTATTACTGAACAAAGACCACTTTTCTCACTTACACAGTATGCATATATATTGACATGTCCTGGTTATGAAAATGTTATGGTGGAGAGTTAGATTGATCTCCAGTTTAAAAAGTTTTCAAAAAAATTATAGTACACATACCATAAAAGTGAATTTGTTCTTCCTTTAATGGTTCATGCCATGAAAAACCTCAAAATCATTATGTTGAACATATAGGCCATTATCATCATTGGTATATAAGAGGTAGGTGATTAGTCTAAGATATACTTACCCCAAGGCCTACTCTAAAAGGTAGAAAACGATAATAAATAAAATACAACAATAATAAACCCCCAGATCTCTGATAATGCATTTGCTTATTTGTTTTGTCTCTTTTTTCCTAAGGTGAAACCTGGAGAAAAATTCCAGTTATCTGAATTTTTGGTTGTTTGCATTCTGTAGAGAGGCATTATAGTAATTTAGGGAAAAGGAATTTGAAAATGGTTTGTAAAAAGAAGGAAAAATATTGGCCTTTCTATTAGCTGGATCTTTGGGTGTGGATTTTTGAGTTGGATGAATACTAGTTCCTGTTTCTTTTTTCTTTTTTTTTTAAAAAAAGATTTTATTTATTATTATACAGAGAGATAGATAAAGTGAGAGAGGGAACACAAGCAGGTTGAGTGGGAGACGGAGAAGCAGGCTTCCTGCTGAGCAGGGAGCCCAATGTGGCGCTGGATCCCAGGACCCTGAGATCATGACCTTAGCTGAAGGCAGGCACTTACCGACTGAGCCACCCAGGTGCCCCTATTTCCCGTTTCTTGCGTTCTTCTGTCTCTTCAAGCAGAAATCATATCTCAAATTGAATCTTTTTTTTCTTTTAGAAATGTACAAGGAAGGGACAGTCAATCTAGGAATTATGCCTCAGAGAAATTATTCAGAATGTTGAGAAACATGGCTTAATTCATGCCAATTAATATATGTTCAAGAAAACAAATACATAGTCAAACAGAATGAGTCTTCTTCTGGCAAAAAAAAAATGGTTATTTTGTAAATTAAAGCAACTTAATGAATTTCTAACTACAGAAAATACTAGCATCAAAAAGTAAAATATTAGGGTAGTGATGGGCATTAACACCCAAATGATTCTGAGATGTGGCTTGGTACCAGAATGTATAAAAGAGAAGATGTAAATAGCAAGACAGTCATTGCCCCATGGGATCAGTCTCATCCATCTAAGCCATAACTTTCTTTGTAAGCCTTTACTTCCTTTACATCCTTGAGAGATAAATCATGCCTTTGTTGTTAAGAATAGCGTGATTACTGTGACTAAGGAGTCAGCCTGCATGAAACATTGTTGATATTGGACTATCAGATCCTGCAGGGAGAAGAGTGGTTTATGTGGTGAATCTTCTTTCTTATATACATTTGTTAAAATATTGCCTGTTTATACATTTTGCAAATAATTCCCATGAGAATTACTTAAAGTGGCATTGTGGGGTTTTCTGCAGATTCTCACCATGAACATCTGCATTTGATCATATTTTACTGATAAATGCATAAGGTGAGCTGATGGACATGGAGGAAAAGTAAGAAAAAATTCAGAATGGGTCAAGAATGACAACCCAATCTGAAAGATAGTGTTTTTTTAAATCTCATTAGCTCAATTTCCTACAAGAGTGTTTAGGTATTTTATGAACAATGCTTATAATCCAGCTGTCATTGTTCAGGATGCAATCTTTCATTTCTTAATTGGAGATTTAGCTTTGTAGCATCTCTTGCAATTTCAGTGATGCTGAAACAGAAAGTGCCTTCCCTGAACCCTTTCCAATTCTCAATCAATCTGCTCTTTTCTTAATCTACTTTGTTCAGGTTACCATATATACAAGTCAGCTGCCAGATGCTGACTCAGACAGGGTCCTGGGAACATACCCACCTTGTTTTGATCTCTCTTTACTAATTGTTTGTGCAATTGCAAACTGGAGTTTCATGAACCTTCTCTTTCCTGGCGTTGTGATGCCTTTTTTTCTATCTCCTCCCTCACCCACCAGTCTTGTCCTTCACCCTGACTGCTTATCTAACTGGAATTTATTTCTCTTTCTCTTTCCCTTGTCCTATGGGAAAACTCAAGGCAAGGCTTCCTTAAACATTTAGGAACTTAGCTTATGCACTTGAGTCCCTTTGGATAATCTGAGCTTGACCTCATCACATATCTTTTCAATAAGATTTGTTCTGAGTGCTTTAATATTGAGCATGTAACGTATCCTTCAGGTTGTAAGGCTATGAATTATCCTCAAGTTACAGAACAAAGACATGACATAAATACCACCCTTTCCATGTTCAGAGTCTAATGGGAAAAAGAATCAGGATGTTTTAGGTGAAGACTATATCCCAACTTTTACAGTGAACGTGACTTTGATTGTAATCCACATCATCATTACTATTCTCACTGCTCCTCACCCTTCAACCTAGAGAGTTAGGAAGGGAGAAAAAAGTCAAAGAAAAGGAAAAGAGGGGTATGTGGGTGGCTGAGCCATTAAGCGTCTCTCTTCGGCTCAGATCATGATCCCGGAGTCCTGGGATCAAGGCCCACCTTAGGTTCCCTGCTCAGCGGGAAGCCTGCTTCTCCTTCTCTCACTTCCCCTGCTTGTGTTCTCTCTGTCAAATAAATAATAAAATCTTAAAAAAAAAAAGGAAAGGAAAAAAAGGAGAAATATTTTGGGGGTGTTTACTGCTGAAATTTTATGTGAACTTTAGTTTGGGATTTAATCAATAACTCTTAAGACACCTTCTGCCTTTAGTATTGTACATCTGATCTATATTTCCAGGGATACACTATGCTTGTTTAGTCATACATCTTAGTTTTCTCTACAACTGCTGATACTTATTCTCTTGGAATATGTCCTGATTTTTGTGACTGATCACAGTGTATCTTGGCAGTGGTAGGAAGCTCTTTGTTATGGACTTATTATTTTTTTTAATAGTCCAGGCAATGAAGAATGAGTCTCTAATACTGCTAACCATTTTAGGAGTAGGATGGGGAGTGAAAAGGGGGGTTAATAAAAGGCCAGCTATCTCTAGACTTGCAGAGCACAGAGGCAAGAAAGAGGAAAGTTTCCTATTTCATAGAGAAATTTTGGACAGAGTTTGAACAGGGAATAAGCAAAAATACCCAAATGCAATTTTATAGCCAACTTCCCATGTCTTCATGTCTGCAGGATAACTTAAAATCTTTTCATTATATTTCTCTTGCAATTCAGTTTGCTGATGTTCCAAGAGAAATAAGAGGAGGGGTGGGAAAATTCTTTTTATGGTTGGAATATACAAAGTTTATTGTGCCTTTAAAAATTGCAGTCTATTTACACAATAGTGATACCTATTATGATATTATTTGATGTCCTTATCTTGGTGATTGAAACATGAATGTCACAAGCAGAATTCCTGGTTGTGCATGTGATGGTGCATCCAGCAAAGAATTCTGTTCATGGTATGCTGCCGTAAAGGCATAATCCAGTGGTATAAACTCCCCAAGTCAGGCTTACCTTCCTGGCCACCTCACTGGCCCAAGACACAGAGTAAGATAGCAGCAGTCAGAGAGAATTAAAAGTCAGTTGTCTGGGTTTTTGGAAGTGAGTGACGAAGGACAGTGTAAAAGCTGCTAAGTGGCACCTTTTCACCTGCATGCCCCCCTCATCTCCTGGTGTCCCTGTATTCTGGCATCTCTTCTACTTCCCCCAAGTAGAATTATAATGATAGGATGCCCTTGGGCTGTTCTCCCTTCAATCCTAGGACTAGACTCCCAGGTCTGCCCTAATATCCAGAATCCACACTGATGGTGACCAAGTTTTTCTAAGGACAAATCAGTACTCAGACTGGGACAGATGAAAATGTGTTTGTTGGCAGCCAAAGATGGGAGTGATACCATACAGAAAGAGGATTAAATGAAAACCTACCTTTTGACTGTGAGATTCCCCTGACTTCATTCCCTGGCCTGCTCCTTGGACACTGGCAGGAGAGAAGGGGGAAGAGCTATTGGCAATGGATGGCCCAGGTATTGGAGCTTCCAGTAAGGATTTGGTGACTGGGCTTTAAATAAAAAGGTTAACCAAAAGGAAATATTGTAATTTGAAAAGAGGAACCAAAACAAACTAGAAAGAACTCAGAGGAAGAAATTCAATGCAGGGATCACAAACACATGTAAAAGAGAATTAATATCCTCATAGGGGACAATTTCTATATAGAACAAAAATAAGAGTCTTTAAAAAACACTTAATATGGAACTAAAAACAATTATCAAGGAACCAAGGCTCGTTAAAAATAAGGTAGCTGATAAAAGCAATTCACGAGGAGATTAGAGGATAATTTAAAGGACTTCTGGAAGGTGGAACAAAGGTTGGGAGTGAAAAATGAGAGAGAAATCTAAAGAAATTAGGAGATCATGGGAATCTAACATCTAAATAATGGGCATTCCAGAAAGAAAGAACAAGAAAATGGAGGGGAAATATTATAAAATATTTATATGAAATTCATATTTCTATATACAAGATACCTAATATGGTGATTGGAAAAAAGAACTATTCAGAGGCATATGATCATGAGAGTTCAGAAATATGGATATATAAAGAGCACACTCCAAGAGCTTCCCAAGAGAAGAAAACCAACAGAGACAAGTCACACATGAAGATCTAAACTAAAAGTGGCATGCCAGTCTTTTAATGGCAATACAGGAACCTAGAAAGTACTGGAGCAATGCTTCAAATTTCTGAGAATGACTTCCAGCCTAGAAATCTATACCTCATGAAACGACCAATCCATTGTAAAGTTAACCTAGAGGCATTTTCAGATAGGTGAAATTTTTTTTCTTATTTTTAGATCTGCCACATACTTTTTTCAGGAAGCCATAGAAGGATGTTTTTGTATAAAACAAGGGGGTAAATCAAGAAAAAGGAAGAGCCAGTGTCCAGGAAATAAGGGCCCAGCATGGGGAAGAGGAAAAGAGAAATCCCATAGATCTGAAGCATCTTGTACAGGCTGCTGGAGGGCTTGGAGAGAAATATTTCCTCTTCAAATGGGAACTAATAGATATATAGGACAGTTTTGACCACACCGAAAAATGAAGCAGAGTTATTAAAGAATATGGGAAGATTTAGCCAGAGTCTCAAAAAAAAGAAATGTAAATGTAAAAGAAGCAACTTATTCCAAGAATAACATACAGTTATTCAAGAGAGGGAAGTACAGCCATAATACACTACTTGATTCAGTGATGAATAATTGTTGTAGAGTCATAATAAAAATATGAAGTATTGATTTGTCTGAAAGTAATGAAACTGTATTCTGGAAATAGGAAGGAAAATATCTGTATGAGGTATGGTCTAAGGAGTCAAATTCACATTACCTAAACAAGGGAAAAATATCTAAAATAGAAAAAAAAGAAGTGCATTATTATCATGTTATTTAGATATAAAGAAATAGCTAAGAAATAGCGAATATAGTAAAATGTGGCTGTTTTACAGGAGTGAAACTGATGGGGCAGAATACTGTCAACTCGTTGTTGTGAACTTTGCAGTCCTGCAGCATGTGTGAGGCAGACTGAAGGGCAGAGACTGCTGAGAGAGCTCCTCTGGGAAGGGTGAAGTGTCCTCCAGAGCCACCTCAGTCCACTGATGTTTTCTGGCTGCTTACAATGTTGGAAGCCTTCCTGTCATCTGATTGGTGGTGTTTGTGGTCACATGTGGGAATCTGGCTGAGGCCACTGGAATAGAAGATATACAGGAAGGGAGCAATACAAAATACCCTTCTCGGGGCTGGACCCTGAAGGCGGACATTTTTGGCAGGTGGAGGTGTGGTAAATAGCCAGGCAAGGGGCAGGGAAGATTCTGAATTCTTTCTTTCCCTTCCTCCTTCCGTCCCTCCCTTTTCCCCTCTCTTCCTTTCTTTTCCTTTCTCCCTGCTCCTTCTTTTCTTCTCTCCCTCTCTTTTCTTTCTCCAGTGAGTGTTCTCCCTACCTGTCTATCACTGAATCTCAGGATCAAATCGATCATCTGTCCATACTAGTTATGGTTTTCCCAAGAAACAGACAAATAGGATACATATAGGATACATCTGAGATTTATTATAGGAATTGACTCAGTCAATGATAGAGGCTGAGAAGTTCTGCAATCAGCGGTAAACAAGCTGGGGAACCCAGAAAGCTGGCAGTGTAATTCAACTGGAGTCTTAAAGCTCAAGAATTGGGAGAATGGAGAGGGTACAGGGTCCCCGATGATATAAATCCCAGTCTAGTCTGAAGTCTCAAGAACCAAGAGGACATTACCTTGGTGAGGGAGATCTTTACTCAGTCTACCAATTCAAATGCTAACGTCCTCACAGACACACCTGAAATAATATTTTTAAAAAAGATTTTATGTATTTATTTGAGAAGAATAACTTAAAATGGAAAAGGTTAAGAGAATGAAGGACAAAATAGGAAGACCTTAGCATAAGTCAGGTTTCAGACGATGTTCTAAAAAGTTTTAGGGACAGAAGGAAGTCTGTGGGACAGTTCCTGTCCCTGGTATTATGTATTATTGAGAGCAAGAAGGGGTTTTGAAGTAGATTAAGAATAAGGTATCCCTGTGGAGTTTTGTTTACATATATATAAATATTTCAACTACCATAAATATTTCAACTGCTTTCCAATTTTACTTTTAGGTGATGTTGGATAGATACTCATATGAGTGTGAAAGCATGTAAAGAATGGCTTCTAGGTATTTCTCTGTGGGACCTCTGAGGAACTAGGCACCAATATTTGCCTGTTTCTAATGGTTTAATATTATTTAATGGTTGTTCTTTGGTTTACCTGTTTATTCTTTGTTTTGTTTTTCTTGGTTCTGGTTATTGGACAGATCAGTGGAGAGGTTGCTCTTTGATTAGAATAGCATATTAAACGGACAGTGAAGGACACACCTGGCTTTTTGTGTAATCTTGGTCACTGCTGACTCGAAGGTTATGGGGTTATTAATATATAATATTTTTCATTTCTCATTGAGCATGATTCCTCAATATCCCTCTTGATTTTTTTTTCTTCTTCTTCTTTCTTTTTCTTTTCTTTTCTTTTTTTTGGGGGGGGGCGTGTGTGCTGCTACTCTCTTACATAGATATGCCTTGGGCCTTACAACTCTAGAAATTTTATCACCTCTGAAATCTCAAATTTATATAGTTTCCAAAAATATTCCTGACTCATTTGCTTAAGAGCCCATTCTACAGGACATCTGTCTGATCAGCAAAGCCTGTTGGTTCTTCAAGTCGAGTCCCCAACCTGACAACTGTTCACTGTCTTCACTGCTAATACATGCACTGAAGCCACCATTAGCTCTATTTAGACTAACTTGTTCCCCAGCTTCTACTCTTATTTCCCTAGGGCTTATTGCTTATAGCAGCCAGATCCATCCTTTGCAATGTACATCAGATCATTGTACATCCCTATTTAAAAATCTTCCCACAGTTTCCCCAAGCCATTGGAATTAATCCAAACCTTTTAATAAGTATAGCCTATAAAGCTCTATCTAATCTAGCAGTTGGTTTCCTGCCCAAATTCACTATCCTCTGCTAGCCCTCTTGCCCACTATCCAAATTTCTGGGAAGAAATAATTTGCTTTGCTTTCCTTTCCTTAGACTGGAGGATGACAAATTATGGCCCATGGCCAAATGTGACCTGTTGCTTGTTTTTGTAAGTAAAGTTTTATTGGATGATAGCCACACACATTTATTTATATGTTGTATATAGCTGGTTTTAGGCTATAAGCGTAGAGTAGAGTAGTTGTAACAGAGCTCTAATAATCCTTAAAGCCTAAATATTGACCATATAACCCTTTACACAAAAAGTTTACCAGCTCCTGTCTTAAACGCATTAAACACATGCCTGCCTTAGGGCCTTGCAGTT
>PITA01014897.1:0-51986 GCA_004023965.1 Spilogale gracilis | reverse complement strand
ATTTATTTGAGAGAGAGAGAGAACGCATACAAACGGGGGAGGGGCAAAGGGAGAGGGAGAGCAAACTCCCCACTGAGCAGGGAGCCCGACATGGGGCTCGATCCCAGGACCCTGAGATCACCACCTGAGCCGAAGGCAGATGCTGCACTGAGTAAGCCACCCCGGCACCCCGTGTGTTGGTGCAATTATGAACAGAACCTCTTACCCCCACAAGCACCCAGATTTGAGCCCCTAGTCAAAACCGAGTGGAAAAAGGATTTTTTTTTTTTTTTAAGATTTTATTTATTTGACAGAGAGAAACACAGCCAGAGAGGGAACACAAGCAGGGCAAGTGAGAAAGGGAGGAGCAGGCTTCCCACCGAGCAGGGAGCCCGATGTGGGACTCGATCCCAGGTCTTCGGGATCATGACCTAAGCCAAAGGCAGTTGCTTAATCAACTGAGCCACCCAGGCGCCCCTGGAACAAGGATTTGATGCTTATAATATAGGATCTGAAATTGGCTGGTACCTTTGGAAGCCTGGTCCACATGAAGTTAGGAAGAATCTTTTCATTGTTAACAATAATTGAGGACTTCCTCTGTTTTAAACAAGATGAATGATTTGTCAAGCCTTTCTGAGGGATCTGCTCTTTGCTAGGTCCTTCATTGATGATCCGTGGGCTCTCCTGTATGGCTGTGCAGGTGTCCCAGTCCCCAGGAGGGAGCCCAGGTGAGCAGGCGAGCAGGGCATGGATGTTCTGCCTCCCCACATTGCTCCCAGCTGAAGCTCCTTTTCTTTCTCACACAAGAGCACTGTGTGGAGAACAGTGACCTCAGGCATGGCCACTCACAATGAAAAATGTACACTTTATTAAGAAAAAGGGATAAACATGCCGTAACTATTGCTAAACCCCACAGGACAATAGATAATTAAGAGCTAAAATTGGAGTGCCTGGGGCAGGGCAGGGTAGCCAATCCATAAAGGTTGAACAAATAAATGGGTGGTAACAAACCCATCACATACCTTGAATTCAGAGAAGGGGAAATTGACAAAAGTTAGAGTAGGATAAATTGTTCAATGAGTATGATGGGAACACTAAAGGGGGAATGAATTGGACTGAACAGACAGGGAGGCTTCGCGGGGGAAGGGAAGTGGGGAGGAGAGTTCCATTTCAAAATGAGAGCAAGAGTATAGGAATCTTGACAATGCAACAAGCTGACACTAGAGAGGAAAGGGAGAATACTTCCACTATTTTCCTAAAAAATAGATCCAAGGGCGCCTGGGTGGCTCAGTTGGTTGAGCGACTGCCTTCGGCTCAGGTCATGATCCTGGAGTCCCAGGATTGAGCCCCACATCGGGCTCCCTGCTCGGCGGGAGGCCTGCTTCTCCCTCTCTCACTCCCGCAGCTTGTGTTCCCTCTCTGGCTGTGTTTCTCTCTGTCAAATAAATAAAATCTTAAAAAAAAAAAAAATAGATCCAAGAGTTTGTTTCCCCTGTAACCACCATGTACAATTTGGCCAACAGGGAAAAAGAAATCAACTTGATTTTCCAGCATAAAAGAAGGAACAGCACAGTTAAGTTCTAGAAACATTAAAAAAAAATTTCTAGAAACATCTTTGCTATTTCCAGCCATGTAAACCACAGGCCTTTTTGACCTCAAAATCTTTTTATGTGACTCTTGGAGGTGATGAAAGAGTTGACGCTAAAAATTCCAGATGCGCAGGAGGAACCAAGGCCAGGGATGGGCACAGTAAATGCCTGGGACCACAAACTCGGGGGCCTTCAGCGGCCAGGCAGGCAAGTGTAGGACTGAAGCCGATGAGCTGAAAACAGTAAGAAACAGCACACATGCTTGTGTCTTCTGGTCAGTGTGTGGCTCCCTTGAAGCATTTAAACTTCAAGCCCACTCAGCTGGGGCACCTGCATGGCTCAGATGGTTCAGCGTCCGACCTTGGCTCAGGTCATGATCTCAGGGTGCTGGGACTGAGCCCCACCTAGGGCTCCCACCTCACCAGGGAGCCTGTTTCTCCCTCTCCTTCTGCCTCTCCCCTTGCTTGTGCTCACTCGCTCTCTCACTCTCTCTCTCAAATGAATAAGGAAAATCTTAAAAAAAAAAAAAGTAAAGTAAAATAAAATAAAAATAAAACCCACTCAGCCAACCAAAAAAATAATCTGTGAGCTGAACTGAGCCTCTGGTTATCACTTTGCAACTCCCAGCCCAACAAAATTACTGTATTCCATTGATATTTCCAAGTAGCCTAGAACACTCAGAAGTTTAAGAGAAAAAAAGGTCTGGGGGATAAGGAATCTTTATCTGTTTGTTCCCTGATGTATCCGAATTGCTGAAATGCTGGTACATGATAGGCACTCAATAATGTTTGTCGAATGAATGACTAGCCAATGTTCAAGAGACATTTCATATCTACTGTCAGAAAAGGATTCCATGACCATGAGGCTGACTGTCTAGAAAGATAAAAGGAAAATTGTTCTCCTTTCTGCTATAGCTTTATTGGTTGAGAACCTTTGAAACTTTGATTATTAAACAGATCCCCCTTCTCCGCTTCACTGGGGAGAAATTGCCCGAGACCCACACATTTTGACAGTCTGTCTCCCTTTTAGTTACAGTCACAGCAGATGTACTTGAAACAAATCAGACCATGCAGGGAGATGTAAAGAAACTTTGAAACCACACAAATGGATAATCCATGCTTTTATAACCCAAAAAGCAGCAGAGATCAAACATTCTTAAAACCAAGTTTGCTCAATCTTTTAAAAACAATTTCTACATTGGGGTTACTAGAATTCACAGGGCAAACTGGGGGATGGTAATTCTTTCTGTCCATCCTTACTGTCCAGGACAATAAGGATGGTGGGTATCAACCATGTCCTACATCTAAAATTCACATTCTTTTCTATCAGTTAGCTGGTAGTGAAAGGATGGGCTTAAGGATTCTAATTCTACTTCTGCTGCCCATGAATGTGACCTTAAGCAAAGTTAAGGTAAAGACCATACCTTGAAATTGTCTCTGGAACATACCTTAATATTTACGAATGAATAAATTTGCAAATGACTCGCCTTAGATGTAAAAATATGAAGAGTTTAAACACAAATCAGCACGACTGCATGGTTACATTAAAAAAAGAACAAGAAAAAAAATATATGTGGAGGCATTTACTGTGCAGACTAGCAGTGCCCCGAAGACAATCTATGAGGCTCGACCAGAAAACACAGACCATTAACTCCTCACCTATCAACGTGCACTCCAGTCCACCCTCTGGCGTCTAAATCATGCACCGGCTATCAATTTCAATGTTATTTCTAGGCTACATATCTGACATTTGCTTAGTTTCCTACCACTTTACTTTGTGTACCTCACAAGAAGAAAGTAAACTGAGGTAAAGGGAGGCATGTTTTAATAAAGACGGTTCATGGGCTGTGTCCTTTAGAAACCATTCATTTTCCTAGAGCGAAAGAAGCCCTCTTGATGTGAGTCAGATGACCACAAATTCAATGCTGTAATAGACTCTCAACAGCTACATGCTTGACTCAAAGTAATACAGGGGAAACACCTAGTACAGAAGCAGAAACATAAAAGTAAGTAAGTTGTAGCCCCTGTCACTACTATTTCAGAAAACAAAACATAAGGTATGGCTTTACTCTTTTCAAGACTTGGCCAGTACACTACCTTAGACCGTGGTTCTCAAATGTAACTGAGCATGAAAGTGATTGACAAATATGTTTAAAATGTAGATTCCTAAGTCCCACTAAGTCGATTATCTGGGGCATCTAACACTCTTAAATCTATATTTACAAAAAACTCCCCAGATTATTCTGATGCAAATGGACTCCTACAAGGGAACTGCTGCCTTAGGAAATTTTTCCTTAAAAACTTGAAATTTGGGGGTGCCTGGGTGGCTCAGTCAGTTAAGCAGCTGCCTTTGATCAGGTCAGGATCCCAGGGTCCTGGGATCCAGCCCTGCATCGGGGCTCACTGCTCAGCAGGGAGTCTCCTTCTCCCTCTCCCTCTGCCTGCTGTTTGACTTACTTGTGCTCTCTCTAATAAATAAAATCATTAAAAAAATTGAAATTGTTTAAAAACAATTGAAATTGAAAAAAAATTGAAAATTGAAAAAAAAAATTGAGAATCCAGAAAAAATACACACATTGATAGTTGTGTGTGTTTACATATACATTCATATGTATAAATATACTGACAAAGATTCCTTGCTTGATCAAACTGTAGTCAGGCTCCTGAACCTTCTCGTAGGTCCATTTACACACTTCTTTGTAAAATCCAGTTTTACCAAGAACTGAGCAGGTTTAGTGAAAGTCTTCAACCTCCTCAGCAGGTTCCTCGTACCTCACCATCCCCCAAGTGAGGCTGATCACTCCAGCCTGTCTTCAGCAAGAATCCTTTTAGGTGAGTTTAAGCCAAAAATCGCCTTCTTACTGGTAATTTCTCTTGGCAATTTTCTATCCACCACCGCTGTCGCCGCTCTCCACTATAAATTCCCATTGTGCATGCTGCATTTGGAAGTGAGCTTAGTTCTACACTGAGGTCTCTCTTCCCCTATTGCAATAGCTCTGAATAAATTCTGTACTCCTTTATTTAGTGTTCAGCTCTGGTTTTTCTCTGACACACCCACGTGTGTGTAGGCATGTACACAGATAACCACAATTCTAATTTTCCATGGCTGCTTGTAGGCAGAAAGACTTCTGCCTTATAAGCATTTTCAAATTCAATCCTGAACTAAAATGGGGGACCAAAGCCAATAAACTGCTCAAAAAATGTAGCCAGAAAATCATCTAGATATAGAATTGTCATCTCAAGGGGCACCTGGGTGGTTCAGTTGTTAAGTGTCTGCTTTCGGCTCAGGTCACAATCCCGAAGTACTGGGTTCGAGCCCCACATCAAGCTCCCTGCTCAGCGGGAGGCCTGCTTCTCTCCCTCTCTCTCTCCCTGCTTGTGTTCCCTCTCTCATTGTGTTTCTGTCAAATAAATCAATAAAATCTTAAAAAAAAAAAAGAATTGTCATCTAAATACTTCAAAGTGTTCATTGACTTCTGTAGTATGAAAAGTATCAAAAGCAACTCATTTTTGAAAAATTGATCTGAAAACGTGCCTTTGTGCTGAAAAGAAACAATATTGGAAAATACTGAATAAGTGAAAAACTTTCCGAAATTCCCCAGGATGGACAGCAAAGTTGCTGTGTGCCTCACATTCCCCCACTGTGAGCACCATACTCAGCGTTCCACTCTATACAAATGTTTAGACCATTCCCTTAAAGGACTGGGGCAGGGTGTTGGGGGGAGGACTGGAGGGGAGCCCTAGGTAGGAAGGAAAACAAGGGAGATTGCTGTGTCAGTGTGGGGGCCAATTCCATGGAAGCTAATTGACTCTGAATTGGGGATGTTTGCTACATCCTATTGAGAGACATTTTTACTGATGTCTCAGTCTGATCTGTACCTACATTTGTAAATTTGAATATTTTAGAGGAACAATTCTCTTTCATTCTCTCCTTTGTTTTGAGATTTGGGGGGCTGAGGGAAGTTGTAGAAAATAACTCTACCCCATAGGAGCAAGGATAAAAACAGCAATACTCATTCTTTATCTCCTTTGTCTCTCAATCACAGAAAAAGATGAACTGGTTGGGCCTATGGACATTTTTTTAGAGTCCCACAGCTTTAAAGGACAAGCCCCAAAGCCTATGCCTAGGATTCACATAGAATCATGGGATTCTCCTTTTAAAATTCGGATAGGCTATAGGCTAGGCCACTGCTAAATGTCAGAATGCATGGGTCTCATTCATCACCCAGCTACATTAGGTGCTAATGTTCTATTATTCCTAACAATCAGAGAGAGACTTGTGTGTGACTTGGAGAATGACAGGATTGTTAACAGTCCATTTAGGAAGATGGTTCCACCCATTTTTGCAGACATGGCCCTGATACACTCACAAAATAGCCACAGGAAACATCTCCCAGAGAAACCTTGTTATAAAGAAAGAAAGATACGAAATGGGGTAGACCTATCCTGTTGACCAGTGTCTTCCAGAAAAATGCCTACCCTGGCATCATGGCTGGTGCACAGGGGCCACAGAAATTATTTTTTTTTTTAAAGATTTTATTTATTTGACAGCGAAAAACACAGTGAGAGAGGGAGCACAAGCAGGGGGAGTGAGAGAGGGAGAAGCAGGCTACCCCTCCGTCGAGCAGGGAGCCCGATGTGGGACTCGATCCTGGGTCTCCGGGATCATGACCTGAGCCGAAGGCAGTCGCTTAACCAACTGAGCCACCTAGGCATCCCCAGAAATTATTTCTTGAATGAATAAACACATGATGTGAGCTGTGGAAAATGCACCGGGAAACAGGTACTAGAAGGGAGGTGCCTGGGCGTTCACAGTGTTTTTCTGTCTCCCTTTTTCTTTTTTGTACCAATTTTCTACAATAAGAACTTACTATCTTTATAATTTCAAAAAGCAATAATTTCATTTTTAATTTCTAATTTTTTCCATCTGAAAGCTCTGAGGTCTGTTTTCCTATTTTGGGAAATTACTTTCATATTTTACCCCATGAAGAAGAACTACTTTTTCCAATATTGAAAATACAGCTATGGGGGGGTGCCGTTTTGCTTGGAAAACTGCTAATCAAGTTAAAATAGAACTTAACAGAAAACTTCAACGGGGCTGGCTAGCAACCTAATAGGAATAAATAAGTAAACCAGGAAACTGTGCACAGTAGGAAATGACACGACTTCATTAGGGTTGTGAGAGAACACTGACACTTTCCAGGCTGGCTAAGGTTCTCCGCGCAGTCATCTGCCTTCATTCCTTCCAGCATTCACGCATTGTCACCAGACGCTTATCAAGCACGACACTCTTGTATGAGGCTGGTCAAGGTTCAGGCTAAACTTGTGGCCCAATAAAGACCTCTCAAGTTTTTCCAGTCTCAAAACAGAGGGGACTTTTCCTTAAATGAAAGATTCTTATCAGTCAGGACACCTACAGCTTCAATAGCAGAGCTCCTCAATGATTGCCATGCCCGTGGGGAGGGCCTGGAGGGCAGCGGCAGCAGGGTCCGGAGAGCGGCCACGATGCAGAGGCGCCAGAGAGACTCTTTCACTGGTGTCATCGACTCTACTTACATTTGAACAGAAATGCACAAAGTCCATTCGTAGCCTTCCTCACTTTGACCTCTGTAACTACCCTGTCAATATGGCAGAGCGCTTCATCCCCCATTGATGGACAGCTATGTTAAGGACCCCAGAAATGGAGTGACTGACCTACCCTCACACTGTTCGCTGGGAGGCAACTGAGGGAGGCCTGGAACGGGGCTCAACTTCCTTTCAATATGGCACACCGCCTTTCTCTGTCCTGCAGGAATTTAAAGAGCCAAAATGCTCACCCCGATGGCACAGAGCTATTCTAAAAGTAACTGGCATTGGGTGAACAGTCACCGGTCACTGATCCAGCTTGATGTATACACGGGCAAGTAATTTTCTGTTAAACATCATCATTAGCTTTCAACAATTAAGATCCTTGTCCCTTTAGCCCAGAGAAGCCGATGGAGAAGCTGTTCAGGTAGTTCTGATCCAAATTTCACAGATCCAGGAGGCCTGGTGTTCCATGGAAGGTTCAGTAAGCGTACAGATGATGGGCTGCGGCGTGGTGCGGAATGGCTGACCCTGTTGAGGCTGCTGACCACCGTGGGCTCTTCTGGTCACGCTGTCATCTGGTGGGCAGCTTCCGAGCAATTACCCGTGGCCGCTTAGTGACAGCATTAGGAAAGTTAAGTTGGGATTGTTCCCAACTCCTAATTTACCTCAGTAAAAATTGAAAGTTAAAAAGAAAACTTGCTTGGCTTCGGTCTCTAAGTGCTTTTGAAAGACACAGCTGGGGCAGGTGGGTGTGAAGGAAGCCACCAGGCCGTGAGCGGAGATCAGCCAGAGATACTGGGGGAGGACAGGGGGCAAAGGAGCTGAGAGTTTTAAGATGTGCAAGTGGACAATTTGCGCTTATCCAGAGAGTGCTTCTCTGTTACGGACATTCAGATCAGACCCTGTGATCTCTGCCCTGTTCCAGCCTGCCTTCTTTACTCTCCTGTGATAATTCATCTTCCATCCCGGGGCCATCCATGCGAAAACACAGGACTCTGTTTTGTAATGTCAGGAAATTCTGATTTCTATGTGTGACTCTTGAGGACCCTTTAACAGGTCAACTCGACATTTTTAATCCCATCGGTTGCGTATTTGGTCTTGAAATGATCTGTGATTTAAAGAACTTTATAGGAACTATAACAAAAGAAAAAAGAGAGAAAGAAAGGAGAGGGGAGAGACCCATCCACTCATTTGGCTACCCACTCCAGCTTTTGCTCTTCCCCCATTACTTTCATTTCCAAGAATTTTTAGAAAGAAGTTTTCCATTCAAGATGCTTAATATTTCATGGCCCTGGGCCCCTGCATTGGAGTCATGATAAAGTGGCTGGATTTCGGGGGGCGACTATTGTTTTAAACGTGAGTGAGTACCAGAAGGATCCCAGCAATCCTCAGCTGGCAAATGAAGAACCACTTCCCCACCCGACAGCGCTGTATGCTCTCCCACCTCCTGTGGCTGGCTTCCAAGAATTCTTGACATTGACAATTAGCTCAGCTCCTTATAATTTAAGCAAGACTTAATTTAAACAAATGGTTCAGTTGCCATCTGGGAAAGGCCTGGCAGAGACTTAGAAAAACCCTCTAAAATGTTTAGTCTGTTTTACTCCACATTTTCCTAATATTTTGCTTTATGTGTCTCTTTCTGGTTAGCAGCTATTACGAGTCTTCATCTCTCTCCTTGCCCACTTTCACCTGTTCAGCTCTAATTTCTGTACTTCTTCCTTCCCTCTCTGGTTTCTCCCTCTTCCGGTCGGTTTCTTCTTTCCCTTTCTGATGAGCTGGTAGTGTAGCGTGCAGCATGGCCCCATGGGCTTTTTAAGGAAGGGTCCCCTAGGAAGTCTCGCTTACCTGTTTCTGCCCATCTCAGGAAGCAGAATCTTAATAGGTAGGTAGGGGAGCACCAAAGTATTCACTTAAGAGTGAGAAATAAAATCACAACTAATTACGAATTTTATTTTTTTTGAAGATTTTATTTACTTATTTGACAGAGAGAAACACAGCGAGAGAGGGAACACAAGCAGGGGGAGTGAGAGAGGGAGAAGCAGGCTTCCTGCTGAACAGGGGGCTGACACGGGGCCTTGATCCCAGGACTCCTGGATCATGACAAGAGGTGAAGGCAGATGCTTAACGACTGAGCTACCCAGATATCCCCCAATTACGAATTTTTTTTTTTTAAGATTTTATTTATTTGACAGAGAGAAACACAGCCAGAGAGGGAACACAAGCAGGGGGAGTGAGAGGGGGAGAAGCAGGCTTCCTGCTCTGCGGGAAGCCTGATGTGGTACTCAATCCAGGGACGCCAGGACCATGACCTGAGCTGAAGACAGCCGCTTAATGACTGAGCCACCCAGGCGCCCACACCCCAATTACAAATTTTTAAAAGCTGACTGACATTAAACATAAAGTAAGAAGAACAAAAATTGGGCACCTGGGTGGCTCAGTCATTAAGCGGCTGCCTTTGGCTCAGGTCATGATCCCAGAATCCCGGGATAAAGTCCCACATCTGGCTCCTTGCTCAGCAGGCAGTCTGCTTTTCTTTCTCCCTCTACCCCTCCTTCCTGGTCATGCGCACTCTCTCAATCTCAAATAAATAAAATAAATACATGAAATCTTTAAAACTAAATAAACAGGGGTGCCTGGGTGGCTCAGTCATTAAGTGTTTGCCTTCGGTTCAGGTCATGATCCTGGAATCCCGAGTTCGAGCCCCGCATCGGGCTCCTTGCTCAGCAGGAAGCCTGCTTCTCCCTCTCTCACTCCCCCCACTTGTGTTCCCTCTCTAGCTATGTTTCTCTCTGTCAAATAAATAAATAAAATCTTTAAAAAAAAACTAAATAAACAAGTGGTACAACATCACACTACCAGTTTCTGCACGGCAAAGGAAACCACCAACAATATGAAGGGCAGTCTCCTGAGTGAGAGAAAATATTTACAAATCATGTATCTGATAAAGATTAACATCCAAAATATATTAAAAACTCAGACAACTTAAGGGCAAAGAACCAAACAGTTCATTTTCAAAATGGGTGGAGAATCTGAACAGATATTTTCCAAAGAAGACCTGCAGATGGCCAACAGACACATGAAAGGGTGCTCAACATCACTCATCAGGGAATGCAAATCCAAACCACAGAGAGGTAACATCTCACACTTATTGGAATGACTATCGTCAAAAGGACAAGAAGTCGCCAAGTGATGGCAACAGGGGAGGCAGAGAAAGGGAACTCTCACACACCTGTGTGAGATGTCAATTGGGGCAGCCACTACAAAATGACAGCTTGAAGATTCCTCAAAAAATTAAAAAGAGAAGTACCACATGACCCAGCGATTCCACTGCTGGGTATTTACCTGAAGGAAATGAAAACACTAACTTGAAAAGATATCTGTACCCCCATGTTCACTGCAGCATTATTTACAACAGCCAAGACATGGAAATAATCTGAATGGATGAGTGGGTAAAGAAAACGTGGGATATGTATATATCATACATATATAATGGAATACTATGCAGTCACGAAAAAGGAACCCTTGTCATTTGAGAAGATGGTTGGGCCTTGAGGGCATGAGGCTAAGTGCAATTAAGTCAGAGAAAGATGAATACCATATAATTTCATTTATATGTGGAAGCTAAAAAAAGAAAAAAATCCCCCTGAATTCAGATATGCAAAATAGATGGAGGGTTGCCAGAAGCAGAGAATAGGGTGTGGGTGAAGTAGGGAAAGGGGATTAAAAGATAAAAACTCCCAATTACAAAATAAATAAGTCATGAGGACCTAACACAGAGTGCAGTGATTATAGTTAATAATATTACACTGTATATTTGAAAGTTGCTAAGACAGTAGAGCTTAAAAGTTCTCATTACAGGGGCACCTCTGGGTCAGTTGAGTGTCTGACTCTTGATTTTGGCTGGGATTGTGATCTCAGGGTTGTGAGATGGAGTCCCAAGTCATGCTCAATGTGGAGTGTGGAGTCGGCTTGGGATCCTCTTTCTCTCCCTCTTCCTCTGTCCCTCCCTGCCATTTGCAGGCATGTGCTTGCTCTCTCTCTCTCACACACACACACACACACACAAAGTTCTCATTACACAAGAAAAAAAAATTGTACGTATGTGTGGTTATGGATATTAACTAGACTTACTGTAGTGATCATTTTGCAATACATACAGACATCAAATCATTATGTTGCACACCTGGAACTAATATGTCAATTATAGCTCAATGAAAAACAGCTGACCAATATCACAAACATCAAAAAATCCAGAGATGCAGCATTATAGATACATAATTTATATGTAATTATTAAAATAATAATTATATATAAGTTGACTGACCAGCCCATTATTTTTTCCCCAACTTTTGGCTACATACTTTTTATATAATGATTTTTGTAATATCAAACAGAACATCTTGGGGCACCTGCGTGGCCCAGTTAAGCATCTGCCTTCAGCTCAGGTCATGATCCCAGGGTCCCGGGATCGAGCCCCACTTCAGACTTCCTGCTCAGCAGGAAACCTGCTTCTCCCTCTCTCACTCCTCCTGCTTATGTTCCCTCTCTCACTGTGTTTCTGTCAAATAAATAAATAAAATCTTTAAAAAAAAAAAAGTAACATCTCAATCTTTAATGTCATGCAAATTTTTAGGACTACTGTCCAATTTAGGAAAACTCAGGGTGCATGGGTGGCTCAGTGGGTTGAGCATCTATCTTCAGCTCAGGTTATGCTCTCCTGGTTGTGGAATCAAGCCCCACATGGGGCTCCCTGCTCAGAGGGGAGTCTGCTTCTCCCTCTCCCTCTGCCTGCTCCTCTCCCCTAAATAAATACATAATTTTTTAAATTAGGGAACTATTTTTTTCAAGTATAAGTCTTAAGATTTTAAGTAGTAATAACTCTAAGTACTATCACTTGAAGCCACTTATGAATCGGCTTGTGATCGATGTTCTCGTGGTGGCGGCCCGTTACCAAGGGCTTTTTTCCTTCATTTCTCCCTCCATTTTTATTTGAGTATAGGTGACACATGATGTTATATTAGTTTCAGGTATACAACATAGTGATTCAACTTCTTAAGTGGGGTCTGTCACCATGCAAAGCTATTATAATCACCTTGCCTCTCTTCCCTACGCTGTGCCTTCTAGTCCCGTGACTGACTCACTCTAACTAGAAGCCTGAATCTCCCACTTCTCTTCATCCGTTTTGCCCACCCCAAGCCCCCCTTCTTGCAACCATCAGTTGGTCCTCTACATTTACAAGTATTCTTTTTGTTTATTTGTTTTTTTTTTTTAGATTCCACATATAAGTGAAAGCATAAGGTATGTCTTTCCTTTTTAAATTTTTTTATCTAGACAGGATACAACTTCTGCTTTGACCCAGCACCAATGAAAACTAAATCTTTTACTAACAATATTAAAGTTCTGATGAGTACACGAATTTTCCACAGACCAGCTTCTGGTTTTGTACATTGCAAACCTATTTGTCCTTCATTATATACACACTTTGGTCTTGGGCACCTTTGTTTTACAATGCCTGGTGACGAAGCATAGTAGACCATAGGTATTCAAGGTCCTTCCCCAACTGGGACAATCAGCAAAACTTTGTGTGACTTATTTCTCCATGAAATAACTGGGAACCATGGGTATCTGAGTGGCTCGGTCATTAAGCATCTGCCTTTGGCTCAGGTCCTGATGACAGGGTCCTGGGACCAAGCCCCACATTGGGCTCCCTGCTTGGTAGAGAGCCTGCTTCTCCCTCTCCCTCTGCTGCTCTCCCTGCTTGTATTCTCTCTCTGTGTGTCGAATAAATAAATGAAATCTTAAAAAAAAATAACTGGGAACAAAATAAATATATCCTATGAAATCCAAACCAAATGTATCTGCCATTCAATTTTCCTTTAGCTGGACAACCAAAACACCCATTACCACCTCCAATGGCACAAGATGGAAAAAGTCACTGGAGTCAAAGTGGAAAAAGAGAGTGGTTCTAACTGATTACCACTAAAATATCTCATTTTTCAAATTTTGTGAAATCATCTGACATGTGAATACATTCCCAGCTCATGCCCTGGACCTTGGAAGGAGCTGTGCAAATGCATATCTCTGAGCCTTCAACTTCATTAGCTTCACTGTGAGTTTGCCTCTGCCATATATATATAAAGTTTACCTTGGCTTATTTTTTTTAGAAATTGAAAAAAAAAAAGCTTTAGGAACAACAGAAACCTTCCTCTGTCATAAGACATAAATGCAGTTGCTTCTGCATATTCATGTTGATGAAAATAAGTATGTTCATGCAAGGGCTCTCTGCACAGCACCTCAGGGCCCCAGACACGGCAGGCACAGGGCGGGCAGCTTGCTGGACAAGGCCGCGGTGCGGCACGGTTGAGCACGCGTGAATCCCTTCAGCTCAGGCCCAGGCAGTTACAGCCCTGAAATGGTTCCCCAACACGACCCAAGATGTAGAGATAACCGCCACCTGATCTCCCGCAAGCAACTCCCTTCAGAACAAAACAAACTGAGAAACCAAACAACGAGGAAGACAGCAACCTCCCTTCTTTCACCTCACTCATCCTTTCTTTGCCAAATCCACTAACCCAGCTGACAGGAGAAGGAAGAGTTCTTGTTGTTGTCGTCGTTGGCTGGATGGGCAGGCACATCAGCTTCTGCCTTGGGGTCCATTTTGGTTATACCTGCCCCTCTATAATGGGTTCTGATGCCATCTGGTCTCCACACTAAGAAACCAGTGTAAATTCTTCCACAGCAGACTAGAGAATATGGTCTGTTGTGAGAGGGGTCCTCATAAGTGGCCCGTGATGTGAACTTGGAATGGGGGAGGGGGACTGGCCTTCCTTTGCCCAGCGGGTATGTTCTTTCCTTTCAGAAACTGTGCTCTTTGCGGGTTTTGACTCTAGAGAATACAGGAGAACCTCAAACACCTACTAACACGTGGAAGTGAAACAGAATGTTGCTGAGCTTTCCCCCTCACAACTATTTCCCATTCTATTTTTCCTAACGAAACGATACCCAAGAATCAAAAAGTACAATTCACAAATTCATTCATAAATATTCCTTCTTGAATATTTCTCAAATGCCGGCACAGAAGAATTAACCATGCACAGGGCAAAGTTCTTGTTCTTGTGGCCATTACATTAGTAGGTGAGACACTAAAATAGGAAAGAGGGAAGAAAAGAGCTCAGTGAGCAGTGAGGAACAGTAAAAGGTGAGGAGGGAGAGGGGCCCTGGGTTGTAGCCACTAGAGTTTTGAGGACCACAATCAGGGCTCTAGATTTTATTCTAATCCATTAGAAGGCCGGAATGACGTGATCTGATTGCTATTTTGGAAGGCACGCTGTGCGGCTGTGCTGAGAAAGGACTGTAGGGTGGTACACAGAGCCAAGGAGCTCTGGGTTTGGAGGAGGCTGGAATAAATGCCACGTGGTTCTGATGCACAGAAATGGCCAGTGCTTGGCCAAATCTTCCAAGATTTGTAGTGGCCTCCAAGTTAAATCTCCAGTACATTTTGTGTCCAGGTCTAATCTGAGTCTGCAAAACTTGCAGAGGTCAGACTGACAGAGTAAAAGCCCAGGCTTCCCATCCATTTATACCAACCGCAGAGAGGGTTGCAAAGCTCTGGGCACCACACAGATCTGGGGTGGAGTGGACACCGTACTATAGATAAGCACAGACTCTGGGCAAATTTCTTAACCTGGGAGAGTCTTGGTTACGCAGTGTGGAAATGGAGAGGCTGATGCCATCAAGTTGTGAGAAGAACAAATGAGACAATTATGTAAGTAAGAATTGAGCAGAGTAGCAGGCATCAGCTACTTGATTGTAATCAAATCCAAAAGGTAGCTACATCAGTGGTGAAAATGGCCGCATTCTGTCCTGGGGAGGTAACAATACTTCCATCATTTTCTAACTACCCAGTGAAACATCTTTTGATACGGTATCCAGATTCCTGGCAAATCTCCAGGGAATTGATTAAACATGACTGAGTCTCCTAGTGTTTCTCAAATTAAGGAATGCACCAATTGTGACATCGGAGGCACTGTTAAAAATGCAGATTCCCCATCAGGGAAATGCAAACCCAGACCAGAATGAGATACCACCTCACACCTGTCTGAATGGCTAAGATGAAAAACACAAGAAACAACAAGTGTTTCGGGGATGTGGAGAAAAAGGAACCCTGGTGCACCATTGGTAGGAATGCAAACTGGTACAGCCACTGTGCAGGACAGTATAGAGATTCCTCAAAAAACTGAAAGTCGAATTACCATAGGATCCAGCAATTCCCCCCAAACCCCCACAAAAGTATTTACCCCCAAACCCCCACAAAAACACCAATTCAAAACGACATATGCACCTGTATGTTTACTGCAGCATTATTTATCATGCCTCAATTAGGGAACCAGCCCAAGTGCTGGACAGTATTGTTATGCTAAGTGAAATCCGTCAGTCAGAGAAAGACAAATACCATAAGATTTCCCTCATACATGGAATTTAAGAAACAAAAATGAACAAAGGAAAAAAGACAAACTAAGACGCAGACTCCTAACCACAGAGAACAGACTGATGGTCACCAGAGGGGAGGTTTGGGGGTGGCTGACATAGGTGATGGGGATGAAGAAGCGGGGTGAGCAGTGGGTGACGCACAGAACTGTTGATTCACTGTACTGTGTGCCTGAAACTAATACAACGCTGTATGTGAACCATAACGGAATCTTTTAAAAATGCAGATTCCCATTAGTTCCAAGCAGAATTCCCAAGTGAGGGCAGGGATCTGCATTTAAAGCTCCTCACAGGGTGGTGATGTCTTTTGAAAATTGCCCCCCAAGGTTGCAGGGAGGTCCAGGGAGAAGGGGGCCGAGACCTCACCCGACTGGAGGAGGTTGATGCAAGTCTCATCCCTGCTTTGCAAAAAAGGACCCTCTGCCTCCGCCATGGCAGCCACAGGAGGTGCAAGGGCTAATGGGAACACTTCTTCACTTGGAGCATTTCAGTGCATTTAGTGTCCCCCTCCCCCCCAAGTCAGCGAGCCTGCACAGCCTTCGCTCATCTGCAGGCGCTCACTTTCCCAACCACAGTGACACCTGCTGAGGTAAGGCGGTAAGTGCGACTTGGTGACGGGGCTCCTGGCCAGCACCCCCGCAGCCTGGTGGAGCAGGGCAATCGCATGGGGCAAGGGGTGCAGGGCCCTCCCTCACCCAGCTGAGGACCACTGGTGGCTGCTGTCCAATGGGGCTCCCAGGGGAAATTTCAGAGGAGAGTCCCCCTGGTGGCGAGATCATGAAGGAACTCCACGGCTTTTGGGAAATCAAAGGACCAGAGCCCTGCAGAGCCCAGGGTCCAGAGATCCAGAGAGTTTGTGTCTGGGAACCAGCTTTCAAAAGGGAAAAGCAGCTTCACTGGGCCAGCGCTCCCCACCCACCAGGCCCTGGGGTCACTGCTCCCGCTGGCACAACCCCCAGTGCTATGTGTCTCTGTGCCCTGCTAGGTCCACCCCCCCCATTCACATTCCCAGGTGGGAGGACTGAAAGCACTAGCCAGACTGGGAAATCTCCCACCAGGACCACTGGGACAGGCAGATTATAGAGAGGACAGAAGGGGAGAGAGATGCAGAGAACTTTCTTGGAAAAGCTTAATCCAAGAAGAGGAAGGCAGTGGGAGGGGAGGGCAGGGCAGCTCTCTGGGGAATGACAATCATCGCCCACCACACACCCCTCTGGCCTTTCTACGTCCTCTCCATCACTCTCTCCCTGCCCACCACTTAGGTCCCTGGAGACAAAGGACCTGAATTTGAGGTCTCTCTCATTTAGGGTATGTCTTAGCTTGGGCTGTTACAACAAACACCAAAGACTGGGGCCTGGGTGGCTTAGTCGGTTAAGTTTTTGCCTTCAGCTCAGGTCATGATCCCAGCATCCTGGGATCAAGTCCCACATGGGGCGGGGAGTCTGCTTCTCCCTTTCACTCCCCCCACCCATGCTCTCCCTCTCTCTCCCTCTCAAATAAATAAATAAGATCTTGGAAAACAAAAACAAATACCAAAGAACTGCGGCTTAAGCAATAGAAATTGATGTCTCAGGCTTCTGGAGCTGGAAAGTCAGGAATCAGGGGGTCAGGTCAGCAGAGTGGGGCTCTTGGTTTGCAGAATGAACTCTTGCTATGCCTCACATGACAGAGAGCAGAGGGGGATTAAGCTGTCTCTTCCCATAAGGGCACCGTGCAGATTGAGGGGGTTTTACACTGATGACCTCATTACATCTTTAAGGCCCCCTTCCAAATACCATCAACATTAGCAATTAGGGTTTTGACATCCAAGGAGGGGACGAGATAATACAAACATGCAGTCCGTTAAAGGGCGCGTTGGGACGTCTTGGGGATTCTGACACTTAAGAACCTAGTACCCTTTGAGTGATATATTATCACCTTCTGCTCCCTCCATTGTCAGCTCTAAGGGGTAGAGGTTTTTAGTCCCTGTTGTGTTTCATCTCCTGTTGTACCCCATGCCTGGTATTGGCTGCTTAATACATACCTGTTAGGTGAACAATTAAGACACGCTAATTTGGAGCTCACACTGTGCTCGATGCTGTTATAAGATCTCTACCTGCAGTAAACTCACTTATTCCTCACAACTACTCTAGGAGACATGATTTGCAGAGAAGGGAAGCCAGGCAACCCATAAATAATGTACACGAGGTCACGTTCCTCGCAAAGCTAGAAGGTGGGGTCAGAGCTGGCAACTGGGCCCCAGAGCCCTCTCAGCTCACCAAGGAAGGAAGGAATAAAAATGTTGGTTCTCTGGGGAAAGGTACAGGCTTTTGGGCCGCACAAGTGCTTAGTGACAAGGAGGACCCTTCTGACTTAGTGCTGCGAAGAACTGGGGCTCCTAGCGTGTCTGGGCTGTGGCGGAACTCTCTGGAAGCTCTCCCAGAGGGACCAGCCTGCAGCAGCCTTCACCATGCCTGGGCCTGTGGCACTGGTGCTCTATTTGCACTGCACGTTACAGTCACCTCTGAGAGACTGTAAAAACAACAACAAAAAATAAAACTCGGTGGCTCAGGCCACCCCCCCCCCACCCCCTTAACACAACCAGGATGAATTCCAGCCATCAGTTCAGTACTTCTGAAAGTTTCCAGGTGATTTCAGTGAGCAGTCAAAGCTGAGGACCTGGGGGTTGGGGGAGGGGGCAAGGAGTGGGCGTGCAGCACAGAGCGGGGAGTGCGGGAGGGAGCAGGAACCACATACTTTCTGAGTGTGGTCACTCATCACGTGACTCAGGACCGCCGAGCTTGCCTGTCAAGAATACACATTTCTGGGTCTCCTCCACACTTACCAGGTTGAAATCTCTTGGAGTAAGCCATAGGGTCTCCTCAAAAGAGCAAACAAAACTATTCTCCATGTCTATGCGCAGGGAAGCCTGAGAAGCCTAAGACGGTGGTTTTAAGAGTCCCGCACCAGCAGCAGCAGCGCCACCAGCTGGAACTCGTTAGAAATGCAAACGCCCAGGCCCCAACCAGACCGCGGGCTCAGGAACCTCTGGGGGGGTGGGCTCCTGCAGTCCGTGCCTAACGGGCCACAGGTGATGCTGGCTCTTGCCCCAGTTAGGAAAACCACTGCCCTGAGTAATGGGCCTCAGATTCCAATCCCAGCTCGGTCACTTCCTAGCAGTGTGGCTCTGGGAAGGTTATTTATCTTCTCTGTGCTTCAGCTTCTTCATGGGTTAGTTGGGGGGGTGTGTGGGGTGGGTGATGGTAGGAATTGTGTCCTCCCCAGCCCCAAATTTATACGTTGAATCTTCACTCCCAATACCTCAGAGTGTGGCCTTATTTGGAAATAGGGTCTTTGCAGATATACTTAGTTAAAATGAGGTCATACTGGAGTGGGATTGGTCCCTAATCCAACAGGGCTGGTGTCCTTTTTATAAAACAGGCAGATAACCGCACAGCAAGAATGTTATGTGAAGAATAGTATTATGCTGCCACAAGCCAAAGAACTACCAGAAACTAAGAGACCTGGGACAGTTTCTTCCCCTAGTGCCTTAGGAGGACGCGTGGCCCTGTCCACATCTTGATTTTGGATTTTAAAAAAATTTTATGTATTTGACAGAGCGAGAGAGCACAAGCAGGGGAAGCAGTGGAAGTAGAGGGAGAGGCAGGCTCCTGCCGAACAGGGAGCCTGTGCAGGACTCGATCCTGGGACCCTGGGATCATTACCTGAGCCAAAGGCAGATGCCCAACCGACTGAACCATCCAGGTGCCCCTTGATTTTGGATTTTTCATCAGCAGAACTGTGAGACAATACATTTCTGTTGAGTAAGCCCCTCCGTCTGGGGTACTTTGTTACATACAGCAGCTCTTGCTAACTAATGGGGGGGAGGTATTTGGGATGAGGTAAGCTACTAGTGACTTCTCCACAAATGTTAGATTTGGTTGTTATCAAAAATTAAAGTGATTCTGTACACCGCCCCCTTAAGGAGGAATTAAGGCCAAGGCAAAGGAAGAAAGCAGGACATTCCACCCAGTGGACTGAGGCTCAGGTGGGCGGAATGGTGGTGTGCGCCAGGCTTACCTAGCCCTGGCCGGAGGCTGAGAAACAGTGGACAGATGGTCATCATTTCTGGTCATCCCCGATCTGGACCAGAACCAAATGAGGGAACCAGAGGCAATGGTGTGTTCAGCTCTGATGTAGCTCTCCTCATCTCAAAAGCTCTCTCTGTGGAGGCTTCCACTACTTTCCATGAACTGCCCCAATCCTTCCAGGTCATAAGCATCCCTGACATGGGGACCAGAGTCCATTCCCAATCCCCTGATGTACTCAGACCCTTCAAAACTGCCTTTGTGAGTGCGTGTGCATGTATGCATGCGCGCATGCGTGCACAAGGCTCATTAAATCATCTAAAATGGAAATAAATGAAGCAGAATAAAGTTCTCTTTCCCGAACCCTCACAGCATAGCGATCTGGCTGCTAGTTAGACAATGCCACCCTCAAACAATGAGTAAGAAAAGAGTTAAGGTGTGTGTGTGTGTGGGGAAGCTGACCAGCTCTGAAACTATTCCTGGCAGGCAAGAGAGTTAAGACCCAGTGAACAAGAGATAAGGAACAGACCAGACCACCTGGCCCTGGATGTTAGGGAGTATTTTTCTTTGGTGGCTACATTGTAATCACACAAAATAACCAGTCCTCAAAGGAGTCAGTCATTAAGGGTGTTCTCAATAATAGTCCTTGCTCAAACCAAGAGAGCTTAAGAATCTCAGGGCTGCAAGCTCCCTGGTCAGGTTTGCCATAAAAGACCGCCACTTAAAGTCCTCAGTGGCAACCCACCTGGCACCCCTCTTGGTCTAGGGAGCTTTCTCTTCCTTTCTGCTCTCACCTTCACTGAATCAACTTTCACTTCACTTCAAGCTTTTGTGTCCACGAGGTCCATTCTTTGACTCGGTGAGACCAGAACCCTGCCATCCTGCAGCAATGGGAGCCCAGCCTCTGTAGTCAGGTAACTCCTGTTACTTCTATTTGTCCACCAGAGCCCCAGAGGGAGCCAGCTGTGTGCATGTTACCAAAGCAACTGGGTTCCCACTTCCTCCTCGCCGGTCCCGTCATACCCAGTGTCCAGCAAAGGGAATTTGAAGCTCATCTTCTAAGAGTCTGTCCCAAGGCAGCTGGCAAGTTGGGTGTATGAAGCGGTGGGGTATTACACAATCTTCCAGGGGCTTTTCCTGTTTAAAGACTGTAGCACTTCTTTCAAGTCATTGAGGAGGTAGAGCTCGTCTGAGAACGTTCCCCCCTCAGAAGCAGCGGCTCTGTGCCAAATGCAATCATGCCAGCAGACAGGGCTGGCATCCCCTACTGTCCAAAGCCCAGTGCAATTTCATGGCAAGTTGGGGCAATGCACTGGGCTCTAATCATCGCATAGAATCACAGGTATGCCCCTCAGGCCAGCTTTTAGCTGCCCTCTGTAGTGACAGTGAGAGCCTCCAGCAGGAAGCTAGCCCCCCAACCGGAAGCAAAGTTCAAATTCAAACTCCCACCCACATTCCACCCAGTTCTTGCAGATCTTCCTCTCCCTCCCTACAGCAAGAGACATAAGCGGCACTGGTTTTAGGGAGAATGCTGGGTGAGCTTGGGCAGTTATGCAACCTCTCTAAATTGAGGACTTTAGTCTTCCTTCTCTAAAATGGCTTTCCTCATGAGGTTGGGAAAAGTTAAGGCTCGGTATGTGAAGGGGTTTGTAAACAAGAAGCAATGATACAGATGGAAGCCCCGTATGGTAGGGCAACTGATTATGGCCATGTACACATAGCTTGCTTATAAGGCCAGGGTTTGTCGACTTGGTATGATGGCTCTGCACTTGTCTTTAAAGAATGAAGATGAAGTTCAGCAGGAAAAGTAGCAGAAGAAAAATCACAAGATACCTTGGAACAAACCTAAACAAAGAAGTAAAGGATCTGTACTTGAGCAACTACAGAAAACTCATTAAAGAAACTGAAGAAGACACAAAAAGATGGAAAATCATTCCATGCTCATAGATCAGAAGAATAAACATTGTTAAATGTCTATACTGCCCAGAGCAATCTATACTTTCAATGCCATCCCGATCAAAATTCCACCAACATTTTTCAAAGTGCTGGAACAAACAATCCTAAAATTTATATGGAACCAGAAAAGATCTCGAATTGCTAAGAAATTGTTGAAAAAGAAAAACAAAGCTGGGGTCATCACGTTTCAAGCTTTATTACAAAGCTGTGATCACCAAGACAGCATGGTACTGGCACAAAAACATAGACCAATGGAACAGATATGGACCCACAACTCTATGATCAAATAATCTTTGACAAAGCAGGAAAAAATATCCAGTGGAAAAAAGTCTCTTCAATAAATGGTGTTGGGAAAATTGGACAGCTATGTATAGAAGAAGGAAGTGCGACCATTCTCTTACACCATATACAAAGATAAACTTTGTAAATAAAAGTATAATAATAATAATAATAAAATCGAAATGGATGAAAGACCTCAATGGGAGACAGGAATCTATCAAAATCCTAGAGGAGAACATAGGCAGTAACCTCTTTGACATCAACCACAGCAACTTCTTTCAAGACACATCTCCAAAGGCAAATGAACAAAAATGAAAATGAACTTTTGGGACTTCATCAAAATAAAAAGCTTCTGCACAGCAAAAGATACAGTCAACAAAACAAAGAGGTAACCCATGGAAAAGGAGAAAATATTCACAAATGACACTACAGACAAAGGACTGATATCCAAATTCTATAAAGAACTCAAACTCAACACCCCAAAAAAAGACCACATCAAAAAAATGGGCAGAAGACATGAATAGACACTTCTCCACAGAAGACATACAAATGGCTAACAGACACATGAAAAAATGTTCATCATTAGCCATCAGGGAAATTCAAATCAAAACCACATTGAGATACCACCTTATACCAGTCAGAATGGCCCAAATTAACAAGACAGGAAACAACAAGTGTTGGAGAGGCTGTAGAGAAAGGGGAACCCTCCTACATTCTTGGTGGGAATGCAAGTTGGTACAGCCACTTTGGAAACCAGTGGGGAGATTCCTTAAAAAATTAAAAATGGAGCTACCATATGACCCTGCAATTGCACTACTGGGCATTTACCCCAAAGATACAGATGCAGTGAAAATAAAGGCCATATGTATCCCAATGTACATAGCAGCAATGGCCACAATCGCCAAACTGTGGAAAGAGCAAAGGTGCCAGACAAATGGATAAAGAAGATATGGTCCATATATACAATGGAATATTACACCTACATCAGAAAGGATGAATACCCAACTTTTGTAGCAACATGCACAGGATTGGAGGAGATTATACTGAGTGAAATAGCCAGGCAGAGAAAGTCAAGTATCATATGGTTTTACTTACTTGTGGAGGATAAGAAGTAACATGGAGGACAGTGGGAGAAGGAAAGGAAGTGTGAACTGGGGCTAATCAGAGAGGGAGATGAAGCATGAAAGACTTTGGACTCTGAGAAACAAACTAAGGGTTTTGGATGGGAGGGGGTGGGGGGATGAGAGAGCCTGGTGGTGGGTATTGAGGGCACGTACTACATGGAGCACTGGGTGTGGGGCATAAACAATGCATCTTGCAACAATGAAAATATAAAGTATTATTAAAAAAATCCTAAAAGTGAAAAAAAAAGAAAAAGAAAAGTAGCAGATTGAATAAAGGCAAAGCGAAGTGAACCAATATTCAATGGGCAGGAATTTTTATACCTTTTATCATTTAATGCACTCAAAAAGCAAAGGAGAGGGAAGAAATCAACCAAACATGAAACCTGAGGTTCCCAAACTTTCTTGGTTCTCGGTGCTCTGAGTGGGTCTGCATCCCTAGGAAAAGAAATACCCAGAAGTTCTATTTATTCTGCATACAGGCTCAAACAATGTAGTATGTGCTGATATCCTAACAACTGAACACTTGGTGGGCCCTGCACAGCTCAAGAGATTTGGGAATCAGGACACACCCACCTCATCTCTGGTTCCATATTGACCTCCACGCACTATTCGTATTTTATCACAGCTCAATTCCTAGATTCACACTGATACAACATCATCAAATGGAATGATATGATTTAATATTGAATTAGAACTATCTCAAGCTAGAGGTTCACACAATGGTGGACACATGTTCCTATTTCCCTTAAAAACTGACAATTTTCCAGGCAGCCCATGTGAGTTCACTGTGCTCCAGGCTGCCTCCCTGTGTAGTCTGGACACTGAGAATAAACTAATGCTCAAAGGTCAAAAGTAACTTCAGGGCAGAACTTCTCAAATTTTAACATGCACAGGAGTGGCCTGGGGATCTTGCTTAAATGTAGATTTTGGGGGCGCCTGGGTGGCTCAGTGGTTTAAGCCTCTGCCTTCAGCTCAGGTCATGATCTCAGAATCCTGGGATTGAGCCCCACATAGGGCTCTCTGCTCAGCAGGGAGTCTGCTTACCGCTCCCCCCCCCCCGCTTGCCTCTCTGCCTACCTGTGATCTATCTCTCTCTCTCAAATAAATAAACAAAATCTTAAAAAAAAAAAATTAAATGTGGATTTTGGTGGCACCTGGGTGGCTCAGTTGGTTAAGCAACTGCCTTCAGCTCAGGTCATGATCCTGCGGGCCGGAATCGAGCCCTGCATTGGGCTCCCTGCTCAGCGGAGAGTCTGCTTTTCCCTCTGACCTCTCCTTTCTTTAGCACTCTCTTTCTCTTTCATTCTCTCAAATAAATAAATACATAAATACATAAATAAATAATCTTTAACAAATTAAATAAATGTGGGTTTATTTTTATTATCCTAACAAGCTTCTGAGTATGGAAGATGGCACTAGTTTAAGGAATTCATTTTTTGAGTAGCAAGGTGTTAAATGAAGCAGTCAGGAGAGGCTGGGCAACACTCATAACCATCCAGGTCTCCAAAGCCCACTCTCTTTTCCACAACCATACTATTTCTCCTTTACCTAAAATCGTACTGGAAAATGTGTTACTTGCACAAACGGATGTCCAGTTTCCAAATGGGCATTTAAAAAAGTTCAGAAGTTGCCTTGCCCGATAAGGAGGACAAAGGGAAAAGAAGAATGTAGACAAAATTTAAATTCCTGGGGTGCCTGGGTGGCTCAGTAGGTTAAGAGTCTGATTTTTTATCTTGGCTCAAGTTATGATCTCAGGGTTGTGAGATCAAGCCCTGTGTTGGGCTCTATGCTGGACATGGAACCTGCTTGAGATTCTGTCTCTCCCTCTACCCCATCCCCATGCACTTGCCTCTATGGACACTCTCCTTCTTTTAGATAGATAGATAGACAGATGGATGGAGACTTCCTTACACCTTGCAGCCCATTGACAACTACTTGGGACAGGCAGACTATGACAATCCTCATGGAGTTCACAAATGTCTTAATGTTAATGCTTTGCTGGAGGCAAAAAAGCAAATATCTTGATTATATTATCTTGACAATAGCCAGACCTCCAGGGCCTTGTTACAAGGTCTTCTGTAACACAAAAATTCTTCCAGAAGCTTCCTTGATCTCCACTCCCCTCCCCCATCAAACTTGAAAGTATGTAATCAATCACTCCTCAAAATCCTGGTGCGGCTCTTCATCCTGTCCCCATGCTTTAATAAAACCACCTTTTTGCACCAAAAACATCTCAAGAATTCTTTCTTGACCACCCGTTCAGCGCCGGCATCCCATCGTCACCCATCCACACAGTAACAAGAAACGCTAGACAAACTAAAACCCAACAACTCTTCTTAAGTCCAGGGAATTGAGGCCACAAGACAAGCCACTGCCCCCAGCACTGGCGACACGCACAGACGGATCCTGAGAATAGTGACTTACCGGGCTCGAAGCTCGGTGGCAGAAACCCCTGGGACACCAGGGCACCAGCACAAGGCAGCGACACCGACGGGCTCACTGGAGGCCTTGAGCATGGGCAGAACTGAGAGTCAAAATCCCGGAGGGGGTCCCACGCTGTGATGAAAGTCACTGCCTCTCAGAGGGGAGATCAGAGAAAAGTCCACTTCTGCTTCTGGGAAGGTGGTGGGGGAAAACAGCCTTTCTTAAATACATGAGATTTCCATTCTTCTTAACATGGCCTGTTCTACGGTTAAACAGAGCCTAGTGAACTCGGGGCAGGGAAATACCCAACTCAGCCCCTCCCAGCCTCCCAGCCTCCCCTGCGGGGAAATGAAAGGCCACACACCTGAGCAGCTCTCCTGCAGGTCACCACCCAGGGGCTCCCTAGAGCCTGAGGCCCCACAGCCAGGCTGTAGAGTGCTTCCCTCCACCTGCCTCGGGGCTCACTAAGGCTCCCGTTAAGCAACCTGTAGAGTGGAGATCAAGGAAGTTTCTGGAAGAATTTTCAGTAGCTGAGAGCACTGTGCAGATCACAGAAGATTTAAGAAGTCTTGGGGGCAATCCGAGGACAACACGGGAGACAAAAAACGAGAAAAAACGAGAACACAAGAGGAAAGTTTAGCTTCTCACACCTACAGCTAAAGCAACCAGTGGCCAAACCCTAGCCAGAGAAACATAAACCCTCCCACTAATGGCCTATTTCCCTCAATTCCTTTCACCTGGTACATCAAGTCCAGTTTGCAACAAAAAACTGCAAGCCAGGCTAAAAGACAACACCCTCCCCCAACTTGAGGAGCCTCTCAACCCCTGGCGCATGTCCCACTGTCCCAATTACAACACTCAAGTTCCAACTAAAATTATGAAGATTTCCCAGATGGTGGCCATCGAGCATCACACCGCAGGCACGGGCACCTGTGAGCCCAGGGCTCCATGTGGCTGCGCCGGTCACGTGTCCATGACCCCAGACTCACCTTGAACGCATGCCAGACTGAAGTCTTGGGAGCGGCGTCACCTGGAGCTTGCGCAGAGCCGAACCCTGCTTCCGATCCCGCCCAGGAACTAGCTCTGGAAAGGACTGTGTTTTGAGCCCTGGGTCTTCATCAATTCTGTGACCCCTGTCAATCATTTTCCTGTTCCCGGGGCTCACCTCAAGCTCAGCTTGCCCGTGGGAGCCCAGGTGCCTTCTCTTTGGATGCTTGCCCTCTCCTGGAGGGCAAAGCCATTGTCCTGCCTGAAGCCCCTGCTCCTGCAGGTGCCCTGCTGTGTTCTGTCACCACCCCAGGGCTGCCCGCCCACAGGACACAGATCTGCTGCTTAGCTATTTTTAGGAGAAAGTACTGTATAGATGAAACTTTGCATGCCATCTGCGGAAACAGTTTAACTGAGTGACCTTCCCAGGAGATGTTTACTTAAAGCAAATGAAAGCTATTCCCCCGAGATGAGGGTAAGATACAAGCAACATTATCTCACTACAAAAAGGAGTCGCCTTGGGCATCTGGGTAGCTCAGACATTTAAGCGTATGACTCTTGATTTTGGCTCAGGTCATGATCTCACTGTTGTGAAATGGAGCCCCGCATCAGACTCTCGCTCTGGGCATGGAGCCTATATGGCACTCTCTCTCCCTCTGCCTCTGGCCCGCCCCTAAAATAAAGAAGGGGTTACCTCAACATCGCTGACAGTTGTCCATAGAAATGAAAACATGAAAGAATTCAGAAAAAAACCTCAACAAAGCCCCTGTCCCACTGGGTATTCCTGGGAGCCAACAAAACTGAGGCACCAAATCTTAGTTCATGGAGCCTGCCGGAAGCTGCGAGGATCTGGTACAGAGGGTGAGTCCCCAGGCGGGTCATAAGCCAGCAGGAGCTGTAAGAAGAAAATAACTTGCAGTCTATAATGTCAGGTGCCTTGCTGAGGGGGGGCCCTGGAAACACGAAAGATGTATTCCTTCTGCCAAGTTCCTAAATGGATTTAGGTAGGCAGAGTGCGGCCTGGAGCTAAACTTTAGCGGCAGGAACAAAAGAGAGCTGGGAGACTCTGGTTTTGCTCCCAAGGGGGATACAGTAGAGGAACTGAGTGGGAGACTCGAGCCTGCATTATGGAAAAATAGCCAAGGGATTTTTTTTTTAAATTCAGGGATTTCATGAATTCAATGTTAAATTGTCTGTGTTGCTACAGTAATGGGATGGTATAAAATACTGATTGAGGGGCGCCTGGGTGGCTCAGTTGGTTGGGCGACTGCTTTCGGCTCAGGTCATGATCCCAGGGACCCAGGATCGAGCCCCACATCGGGCTTCCTGCTTAGCAGGAAGCCTGCTTCTCCCTCTCTCACTCCCCCTGTTTCTGTTCCCTCTCTTGCTGTGTTTCTCTCTGTCAAATAAATAAAATCTTAAAAAAAAAATACTGATTGAGATTCATCTTTTTGTAAAAAATACTTTGTCAGAGAGAGAGAGCATGAGCAGGGGGAAGGGCAGGCAGAGGGAGAGGCAGGCTCCCTGCTGAGACGAGGTCTCCATCCCAGGACCCTGGGATCATGACCTGAGCTGAAGGCAGGTGCTTAACCAATTGAGCCACCCAGGCGCCCGAGATGCATTTCTGACTCCAGAGGCCTCAACAAGGTGCAGGGATAACAATGAAAATCTGCAAAGTTTCCGTATTCTTTGGGTCCACCAGGGCTTCCAATCTTCACATGAAATCTATGTAGACAACGAGCTAGACCAACCAAGCAGCTCCTTCCCTGGGCATACAGGTAGGCCTGTGCAACGTGAAGGATGAAGCTCGCCCAAAAGAAAGGTTTGGCTCTGCTGTGCTCCTTGGTGGGATCCCTGAGCCCTTGGAATGTCCTGCCTGAGAAGAGGGTATTTGTTTACATGGGGGCCTTGGGCCACACCAGATAGTCTACGCCAACAATGTGATATATGGTGGGGACCATAGACCACGTGATTTCAGCTTGCTCTCTAAAGGCTGGAGGCTAAAAGCTGAGACGGAAGGCAGTCACATGAGCAGGCGGCCATGCCTGCATGACTACTCCCAATCAAAGTCTTGGAGACCAAGCCTTCTGTGAGTTTCTCTGGTTAATGATACTGTGTGCCGGCTCCCATAGTTACTGAGAAGGAACACTGCCCCATGACTCCATTGGGAGAGGACAAATGGAAGCCGGTGCCCAGTCTCTCTTGGACACTGTCCTATGCTCCTTGTCCCTTGGCTGACTTTATCTGTGTTAGTTCACTGGACAAATCGTGATAGTGAGTATATCGGCTTTCTGAGTCCTGTGAGTTCTTCTAGAGAATCATGGAGGGTGAGGGTGGTCTTGGGGACCTCCTGAATTGCAGCCTGTCTCTTTGTCCCCCCACCAGGTAAATACAGAGGCAAGAAAGGCTGGGAAGAGACAGCAGAGCGTCCCCGCCTCCCTCTCAGTTCTGCCCTGAGAGAGGTGAACGTGGACATGAGACTCCAGTGGTAAAAATGAGCAGGAGGCAATTTTTGCAATGGGAATGAGGCAATTATTGAAACAAGGTGATTAGGGGCACCAGGGTGGCTCAGTCTAAGTGTCTACCTTCAGCTCAGGTCATGATCCCAGGAACCCGGGATCGAGTCCCACATCGGGCTCCCTGCTCGGTGGAAGCCTGCTTCTCCCTCTCTCACTCCCCCTGCTTGTGTTCCCTCTCTAGCTGTGTTTCTCTCTGTCAAATAAATAAAATCTTTTAAAAATTTATTTATTTATTTATTTATTTATTTATTTATTTATTTATTTGACAGAGAGAGAGAGAGATTACAAGTAGGCAGAGAGGCAGGCAGAGAGAGAGGAGGAGGCAGGCTCCTGGCTGAGCAGAGAGCCTGATGCGGGCCTCCATACCAGGACCCTGAGATAATGACCTGAGCTGAAGGCAGAGGCTTTAACCCACTGAGCCACCCAGGTGCCCTATTGAGTCCTTTTATTATTTTTTTTAAAGATTTTATTTATTTATTTGACAGAGAGAGAGAGAGAAAGGGAGGGAGAGAGTAGAAGAGGGAGGGGCAGATTCCCTGTTAAGCAGGGAGCCGGATGTGGGACTTGATCCAAGGACCCCAGGATCATGACCTGAGCCAAAGGTAGACGCTTAACTGACTGAGCCACCCAGGTGCCCCAGTTTGTTGAGCTTTGAGATATGTATACAGGAATATAAATGTGACAATAATCATGATGAAAAATATATACATCTCCCCAGAATGTTCCTGATTGATCTTGGTGGCTTGCAAACAACATAAATGTATTTTTCCCAGTTCTGTTGGCTGGAATGCCCAAGATCAAGGAACTAGAAAGGTCAAGTTCCAGTGAAAGCCTGCTTCCTGGTTTATAACGGGGGTGGGGGTGGGGTTTCTCTCTGTATCCTCACATGGTAGAAAGGGCTAGTGATCTCTCTGGAGCCTCTTTTTACAGGCACTAATCCCATTTTATGAGGGCTCTACCCTCATGACCTAATCACCTCCCAAAGGCCCCATCTCTTCATAACATCAACCTTTGGGGTTAGGATTCAACGTATGAATGAGGGGGCACATTCAGGCCAAAAGAGATTCCTTGTGCATCTATGGAGTTAATACATCATACATTGCTCTAACCCCGACCCCTGGCCAACTATGATCTAATTTCTGTCTCTATACTTGTGCCTTTTCCAGAATTCATATAAACTGAAGCATATATCACACCATTGGGTCTAATTTCTTTCACTTGGTGTTGTGCTTTGAGACTTATCCATCTTGTTTTCAACAGTAGCTCATCACTTTTTGTTGCTGAATGTTTGCCAGTCTATGTATATATTGTAACTTCTTGTGGTTTGTTTGTTTGTTTATTCACTCACCAACTGATAGATATTTGGGTCTGGTCTGGGAGCGCTGAGGGAAGACTGCAGATTGCCTTTTTCCAGCAGAGCAGAAGCGCTCAGCGGCATCGCAAGCAAGGAAGCCACTAGATGGCGCTCCACACTCACACTGAACTTGAGACAAGGCGGCCCAAGCAGAATCTGGTGGCTGCCTCATCCTTGAGGCGCCACAGGCCCAGAGTCTAAGGTCCACGGTACTTTTAGGGACCTACAAAAGGTTTTAAAAATCAAGAGACAAAAAGGAATGTAATACTCCTGGATTATATTCATCTTTATACCAATATGCTTACATACATATATACTTACATATTCTTTATATATACATACCTCATGTATTACTTATTTTTTTTTTTAAGATTTTATTTATTTGACAGTGAGAAACAGCTAGAGAGGGAACACAAGCAGGGGGGGTGAGAGAGGGAGAAGCAGGCTTCCCACCGAGCAGGGAGCCCGATGTGGGGCTCGATCCCAGGTCTCCAGGATCATGACCTGAGCTGAAGGCAGTCGCTTAACCAACTGAGCCACCCAGGCGCCCCTTACTTATTTTTTTAATGCAGGAAGGATTCTATGAAAGCAAAGTGTCTAGGGTCCACAAAAGTCACAACATGGGCTTGATTATTTCTCTGTGTCACATTTACTGTGTGGATCAAACATGTCATTGAAAGTTCAGGCAGTTCCCGGGGTACATCTCTCCCTATGGAGATCTTTCAAGATGCACGCATTCACCTATTTGTCTAACTCAATAAATTCGTCAAATTTCTCTTGATTTTACCTCCTATATCTCTCCACCCTGTCACCTTCACTGTACATCCACACAGCCACCGAAGACCAGGCCACCAGCATGTTCCTCCTGGATTAGGACAACAGCCTCCTGCTGGCCTCTCTGCTCCCAGCACGTGTTAGCAGCCACAGAAACCCCTGAAGGGCTCAAGCTGTCAGCCTTTGTGCGCTTACAAATGTTTCAGGCAGAGCACGCACCTTCCTAGCATCACCTGCGCCGGGTACAATCCATCTCCCCCTTCAATGCCCAGCTCCTGGGCTGCGGCTCTCTGCAGCCTCTCCATGCTCCTCTCCAGAGTCTGGCTCTTCTGGGTGCCGCCTCAGAAGTACTGTATTTGTGTGTTTATATTTTTCCTTTATCATGTGATGAGGTGTGTGTGTGTGTGTGTCTGTGTGTGTGTGTGTTGCATGCCCGCAGTGTCTGCATGTGCATATAGGACTACTATTTATAGAGTGGCCATTAGATGCAGGACACTGTGCTACTGTGCTACCCTTTCTATGTGTCCCCTTCAATTCACCTCTCATTTAGGTGATCAACTCATCCTGCTTTGCCTGGAACTTTCTAAGTTTTAGCTCTAAAAGTCCTGTGTCACAGGAAACTCAGTCTCAGGCAAAAGGGGATGGATGGTTAGTCATCCTATACAATAAGCCCATTATACAGATGAGAAACGTACTGCTCAAAGTTACAAAAACTTAGCGAAGCCCATGAAGCTGATTAGTGCTAGGACCTGGCTGTGTCCCTCAGAAAATCAGTACTCTTTCCACCATGGCATGTTGCCTGTTCACGGTCTTGGTCAACTTTGTATTCATGCCTATAATGATTCTGCATATATTAAATATTTGAAGGATGAGTAAATGAACAAATGAACTCTCAGAGAATCAATGCAGTTATCACATAAAGACATAGTGAACTAGCCAAGATGTCTCTCCTCCCTCTCTGTGATTCTGTGTAGTCACAGAATATTAGAAAATTGGGCTCAGAGAGGACAAATGACTTTCCCAAGGTCACACATCTGTGAAGAAGGTGGATCAGCGACCAGAATGCAGGTTTTCTGACTCATGATCTGAGAATCTTCCTACTAGAGCATTGGGTGAAAGAAACCCCTGGGCAGAGTTAACAGGGGGAGAAAACTGGGCTGTTTTTTGTTTTTGTTTAACATCTAACTGAAGATGCTAAGCAGCTCTGAATGGCCAGGATCTGCTTCATTAAAAAAACAAAATGAGGGCGCCTGGGTGGCTCAGTGGGTTAAGCCTCTGCGTTCTTCTGCTCAGGTAATGATCTCAGGGTCCTGGGATCAAGGCCGCATCAGGATCTCTGCTCAGCAGGGAGCCTGTTTCCTCTGGTCTCTCTGCCTGCCTCTCTGCCTACTTGTGATCTTTCTCTCTCTGTCAAATGAATACATAAAATCTTTTAAAAACCTGAAAACAAAAACAAAAAAAATCTAAGATTGAGGGGTGCCTGGGTGGCTCAGTTGGTTAAGCATCTGCCTTCGGCTCAGGTCATGATCCCGGAGTCCCAGGATCAAGTCCCACATTGGGCTCCCTGCTAGGCAGGAAACTGCTTCTCCCTCTCTCACTCCCCCGGCTTGTTTTCCCTCTCTAGCTGTGTTTCTCTCTGTCAAATAAATAAATAAAATCTATTAAAAAAAATCTAAGATTGAGAACTTCTTTTTAAAAGAAAAAAAAAAAAACAAAATAACATACAGTGTTCCACACCTGGAAGGCTCGTTACAGGAGCAGGAAATGTAGGAGGTACCAAATCCGTCTTCCAGAGGGAGCCTTTTTTCTTGTCCCTCCTCCCTAGTCCCACCCTGAAATAGTCACGTCTTGGGTTCAAACCAACCCGGCATCTCCAAAGAGGGAGTGTTTGGAGACCAAATGGCCAGGCACGGCCAGCCAGAGAAGGGGCCCTGCCCCACTCGAACTGCCGAACTGCAGGCACAGCTCTGAAATGCCCACTCTGTCTTCATTTTTATGAGCAGCTCTTGGCTTCCCTGCTTTGTTTGTGCTTTGTCCTGGGTCTTTACTGACCTCTTTGATTCTGAGGGGAGGCTCAGCCCAGGCAAATGCAAATTTCAATGCACAATGGAAACCGGGTTCCTCTAGGGAGTTGGCTGGTCCAGAGGAGTGGCCCCTTGGTGCCTGGAGCAAAGAACAGAAGGAGCCCCACCGGCAAACACCCGACCACCACCCAACCACTGGGGCCAAGATAAGTGCCTGTGGGATGAAAAGCTGATGACTTTTCCTTCTTTCCCTCCTGGATCTGCCCTCAAGGCTCCTTTACGGAAACACAGGAGGAGGGAAGGAATAATCCTTCTTTGCCTGTTGTGTGTCCCCCACCCTCAATATTCCAATCTAGTGGGTTGCAGGTGGCCCACTGAGCCCACACCTGGGAGTATTCCAAGTACCTGTAAATGGCTGGGGAAACAGGGCTGCTCAGGCATTAGGAGAGTTGGAGAGATTTTTAGCCTTCAGGGTGAGCCTCGAAGGTAATCAGCCCTGGCAGGATTGTTGGGGCAACAGGGCAGAGGTGAAAGTTGAGCAGAGGAGGAGGATTCCCCAACCCTGTTGTTAAAGTCCGGTGTCGACCGCCACCCCAAAGAGAAACCGAGGACGCTCAGGATAATGCACATCACACAGTGAGGTTTATTTCCAGCTAGCTGGGGTCCAAGCATCCACCCAGCGCAGTGGGTTTCAGCAAGGACCCCGAATGTAAGGATCTAGGGGTATATATGCATTTCAAACAGCAAGCGTGAGTCACACAGTTCATCCAAGTCAACCGCCCATTCTTAGTTTGCATCTAAATACCTCCCTGCGACCCTCCCTGGATGGGAGATTAAGGTTGGGCATCCTCCCAACCTGGCTCGCCTTTGTTTTCCAGGGGCCATTTATCCATAACACCCGGAGCTGTTTTTATGAGTAAACAGGATGGCGGCTTGGATTCCAAAACTGGACCTTACACCGTAACCAGCGTTGAGTGTTGTTTCTAGGTGCAGCTTAGTCTTAGTTTTTCTGTCTCCTCTGGGTCTTGGATGATGCTCCAGAGCCTCGAGGAGGAACGTGACAATGTGGAGCCTGGACTGACTGCGGTTCACACGGACCTCAGGGTTGACTTACCTGGAATCTGCTCTGGGAAAGAGAACTTGGATTACCCTGTGGGTAAGCTCTCAGGAACATGCGTTTTTGCCACCAGCCCTTTGGACAGGCAGACACCAGAACAGTGGGAGGGGCCAAAGGGGACCTTCCTGGGCTCAACCCCAGCTCCGGTGGATCCTCACCTGTCAGGCAGGTGCACGGTTATGGCCATCCTCCCAGGGCCTGGAAGTGACCCCCTGGCCGGGGTGGGCCGGTGATGCGAGACTGCTGTCCTGCCCCCTGCTGCAGCAGCCCACGTGTGTAGCCAGCGGTGCCCTGTCCCTGGCTCTGTGACAGTTACCTTCGGCCTCCCAGCAACCATGCCAGTACCTGCCACCTGCCTGGTTGGGTGCGCAACCCTGACGAATCAGTGGTTAAGACGACAGTCTGTTCCCAGAGTGACCATCCACTCCAGTCAGGAGGGGAAGGGACGCGGAGCAGAGCACAGGGCGTCGCTTCATTGGAGGAGGTCAACCTAGGGCGGGGGGTGGGAGGCTCACCTCAGAGGGGAACCCAAGCATCCCGGAGTCTGTGTGTGTGACGGGGGCAGCTTCCCCGGAGGTGCCCCGGGCAGAGCCACTTCCCTGAAGAGCCGGGAGGGGCATGCGGGCGGGGCAGGCCACGCCCCGCGGGGCAGGTAAGTCGGCGTCGCCAACCTAGTCCCAGGTGTAGCACAGCGCCTCCTAGGCCACGGAGGACCGCTCTGCAACTGGCTGTTGAAGGAGCAGCCCGAAGGCCTGGGAGCGAGGGGGCGCGAATGGTGTAACTGGGCTGAAGTGGAGCCGGGTGGGGTGGGGGCAGTCCCGGAGGAGAGGGGGAAGTCGGAGGTGCCCGCTCCGCCCTGGTTGGGATTTTCACTTTCTCCCGAGGGCAGAGCCAGTGCGGGGAGCCGGTCTTGCTGAGCAATGCCAGCCCCGTCCTCAACTTCCTCATCCCCTTAGGAGACACCAGATGATAGTGTCAGACTGCCCGCTGCAAGCGTCAGCATTCTGTAGTTCAGCTCCTTTCTCATTCCCGGATTTCTGTATTTTTTAAAAAGGCTCTGCATTGTTCTGGAAAAACAGAGAACAAAACCTCCTGGCCCGAGGCTCAGCAAGGACGGGGACGAAGCCCCGGCCTCTCCCTCTGTCGCCGGCTTTAACAGGGCCCCTTTGTGTCCCTTGAGTTCGGCCGGCCCTCAAGAACCGCAGTTTGAACATATTTAAATTCTGCGCAGGATCGCCACATGGCCACCAGATGCCGCTAATGTCTCACATTTTGGTCACCGCCGTTCCCAAGGCCCTGGTCCATCAACCATAGTCGTGAAGCACGTGCGCTGTGAGCTGGACAGAGCACGCGGCAGAAAAAAAAAATTCCTTTTCCCAGGATTGTTCTGAAGTTAAAAGAAAGTCCTTTCTTGGGGCGCCTGGGTGGCTCAGTCGTTAGGCGTCTGCCTTCAGCTTGGGTCATGACCGGGTTCGAGCCCCACATTGGGCTCCCAGCTCAGCGGGAAGCCTGCTTCTCCCTCTCTCACTCCCCCTGCTTGTGTTCCCTCTCTAGCTGTTTCTCTCTGTCAAGTAAATAAAGTCTTTTTCTAAATAAGTAAGTAAGTAAGTAAGTAAATAAGTAAATAAATAAATAAAGAATAAAGAAAGAAAGTCCTTTCTTATAATGGATAAAGTTTGTAAAGTGGAAAATTTGAGTTGTAAGCCTACGACCACCTTAAAACACTTCTTGTGAGGGTCTATTAGGATTCGAGTTTTAGGCGTATTGCATTCCTTTTTTTTTTTTTTTAATATTTTATTTATTTATTTGGCAGAGAGAAACCCAGCTTGAGAGGGCACACAAGCAGGGGAGTGGGAGAGGGAGAATGTGGGCCACATCCCAGGACTCCTGGACCATGGCTGGAGCAGAAAGCAAACACTTGATGACTGAGCCACCCAGGTGCCCGGCATATTGCATTTCACTTGGCTAATAGCAGTCCCCAGAATCCAGGATGATAAAAAAGTAACTCACATTTCTGCATTTCTCCTGGGATGGGAAGCCTGAGTGGGAAGGCAGCCGCCTAACAAAGCGGTGAAGTCAAAGTTGAAGGTGTAGGTTGGTAGAATCGCGTGGGCAGCCTCAGCTGGTGGCCCCGCAAGGGAGCCTGCTGCCCTGAGGGGTGGTGTATGTTGGGAGGCACTTGGAAGGGATGGGTGCTTCCACGTCATTCTACATCGCTGTGCTGGGCACACTTGGAGCATGGAGCCTGCGGTCTGAATGGGCATTATTTAGCTTAAATCTGCAAGAAGCAATGCCCCTCCTACACAAGACCCAGCTTTCCCCTTTGACTCTGGAGAAAATCCCAGAAATGGATGGGCATGAATGTCCAGCATATTTAGCGTACACGCCAGAGCTGGTGTAGGAAAACTCCTGCTGGCTCCCTAGTGGACGTCTCAAGCCCAATACACCCCAAACTGAGGTCTTGATAGACTTCAAACCTGCTACCTCTAAGGTCTTTCTCAGATCAGATAATTACAATGGCATCATTTCAGTTTCTCGAGCCAAAATCATTAGGGTTAACCTTGACTCCTCTCTACATCCAGTCTATCAGTTCCTGTGGGCACACCTACCTTCTAAACATATCTAGAATTGTTCTGTGTCATACAACCCCACCTACCCCAACCTGGTGGAAAACACCCGTCGTATCTTGCTTGGATCATTCCAGTAGCTTCCTTACTGATTTCCCGGCTTCTACCCTTACTCCATTTTTGGTCTCTTGGGAAATCAGCAGCCAGTATTATTTCACTGAAACACAAATCAGAGCATGTCATCCTTGGCTTGAAACCTTCCAGTGGTTTCTCCTTTGAGCTAGAGGAAACATCCAGGCTCTGTGCCTTCTGGCCACGTTGTCTCTAGCCTCCTCTGCTTCTCTCCCCTCCCAGCCACACCAGACTCTGTGTTCGTCCTTGAAGTCTAGGTGCTTTCAGGATCTTGGCACTTGCTGTTCTCGCTGCCTGGGATACCTTTCCCTCAAGGATTTGCATGGCTGGCTCCCTCCCTCTTTTCAGATCTTCTCAGCAAGGTTCTGCTCAGTTCCCAGGGCCCTTATAACAAAGTACCACAAACTGGATCTTGCAGTTCCCGAGGCTGGAAATCGGAAATGAAGGTGTTGGCAGAGTCTGTTCCTTCTGAGGGCTGTAAGGAAGAGTCTGTTCCAGGCCTCTCTCCTCTGTTTGAAGTTCGTATGGTGGTCTCCCTGTGTGGTCTCTGAATTTGCTCTTCTTCTTTTTCTTCTTCTTCTTTTTTTTTTTTTAAGATTTTATTTATTTGACAGAGAGAAACACAGCCAGAGTGGGAACACAAGCAGCAGGAGTGAGAGAGGGAGACGCAGGCTTCCCGTAAATCAGGGAGTCCGATGTGGGGCTCGATCCCGGGTCTCCAGGATCATGACCTGAGCCAAAGGCAGAGGCTTAATCACTGAGCCACCCAGGCGCCCCTGAATTTGCTCTTCTTATAAGGACACCAGTTTTACTAGTTGACCCATCACAGTGACATCACTGTAACTCTGTACAGACCCAATCTCCAACTAAGGTCACATTCTGAAATCCTGACAGTTAGGGTTCCAACATGCGAGTTTTGAGGGGATCAAGGCAACCCACAGCAATGGCCTCCTCTGGCTGTCCTTCTGAACATGGCACTCACATCCCAGGCATGCTCCAGTCCCCTTGCCCTTCCCTGCTTTTTATTGTCTGAGCTACTCCTGCTGATTTTACTTCTGCGTCCTGTTTATCCTCTAGCTCTCCACAGGGATTGCCGCTCCAGGAAGAAAGATCCTTGTTATGCTCATGGCTGTTTTTCCACCACTTAGAAGACTGCCTGCCGCATGGTAGCTGCTCAAGAAATGTGTGTGAGGCGCAGTTGATGAAGTGTGCTGCAGGTTAGCGTTAGCTTGATGTAAAGAGTGGGCGGCGGAGAGAAGTTCCTGGGTGAGGTAGGGAAGAGAAACACTAGCCAAGTGGGACCTGAGGTCCAGTATGGGCTGTCCCTCCTGCTTTGGCCTCTTGGGCTTTCCTGCGTAACAAACGGCACTTCCTTTCCATCCAGGGCTCAATCGGGGCTCAGTATTCTAGTGCTTGCCTCAACGGACTCTACACTAAACCACAGAAAATTCCTTTAAGGGGAAGAGTAAGCATCTGTCCTTCTCAGTCTCGGGTCAGAAGCATGATGCTTCTACAGTTTGCCTCCAGGAAGCCTGAGCTTGTTACGGGAGCTGCTGCCCACAGGTCTCTGGGCCTGGGGTGGGAGCAGCCCCCCCCAACCCCCTGCAGGGGACAGGTTGGGAGGGGCCGAGGAAAAGCTCTTCCTGGAGCTGCAATAGGCAGGGTGGCCTGAGATCAGGTGTGAAAAGGCCCAAGGTTTGATCTGCCTTTATTCTCCATGTTCATCTGTGAATGACAGTGTGAATGCTGACATTGGTAGGAACCCAGCTTTGCAGGCTCTATGCAGACATCTTTGCTCAGATCAATCAGCAAGCATTTAGGGATCTGTTGCCGTCCCCCAGGGTCGTGCAGGGCATGCAGAGGTTTAAAGGGAAATCTCCTTGTATCTCACTCTAACCTGCACAGAGGATGCTTGCACACACCGTCCCTTTCACAGTCACGGCTGCTGGGCAGCAAAGACAGTGCTAATTACCATATTTGACAACCAAGAGCAGTAAGCATAAGAGAAGTTCAGGGGATCTGCCCAGAGGAGAGTAGAACTGTGGGTGAAGTCTCCTGGCATGCATCCAGCTGCCTCTGCTGTCTTTCTCCTCATCTTCAACAGTAATCACTTGAGTGCCAACTACTTACCAGGCATTGTGGTCAGTATTTCACATGCATCTTACTGTGGTTCTCATACAGCCCTGTGAGGTGGGGGCATATTAACGCCCATTTATCATGCGTGGAAATGGCAGCTAAAATCAAGGTGGAAACTTTCACTAGTTTGCCCAGCTCCTAAATGTCTGATCTTGTTTGCAACCTGACAGTCAGGCCTCAGAGGTTATGCTGCTAAGCCTTTTCCTGATCCTTAAGGCAGCTCGTGCGGGATGGGAGGCAAGACAACATGGGGTAGTTCCCCAGAGGGCAGTGGCTGGGCTGCTTGCAAGGACTCAGGTAGGGGTAAGCGGGTACTGTGGGGATGGGGCCATCCAAGACAGCTTTGGAGTGGACAAGCCTTACCTGGTGTGGACAGGAGGGGTCACGGGCACAGTGTGTTCAGGAGGCGGGTGTGGAGAAGGGGCTGGGCAGACCTGGGTGCACGCCGGAGCCAAATGGCAGAGCGGGACCTACAGGGGCCACTGAATGGACACAGTTTCCCTTACCGTGTGCCCCCCTTAGCCTACAGGAGGCAGTAACCGGCCCGGTGCCCAGAAGCAGGCCTCGCCGCCGTGCTTCCAGGACCTTTATTCGGTTAGTTGTTGCTGGCACTCATCTCGGGTAGGACTGTGGAGTCAGCATCCGGCACAGGACAGGGAAGGGAAGGGGGCTCCTTTCCGGCCCCCTCCCTTGGCCTTTTCCCTTCCAGTTTGAGGCGGAGCCCGGTCAACTGAATACAAAGAAGCAAGAACAGTTCTTATTTCCCACATCAGCCAAGTCACTTCCATTAAAAAAAACAACAACACACAAAGCAAAACCAAACCAATTAGCTCCAGCAATCACAGATTTACACCAGCTTTCTTAGCAGTCAGTGGCAGGAAGGGACCTTGAAGGTCTCCTAGCACAGCCCTCATCTAATGAGTGACTTGGTTTCAGGTCTGTCTGCACATCTCTGGTGGGGAGGAGCTCACTGGTGATTCTGGGCCTGGGTTGCTCCAGGTAGAGGCCCCCCACCCCAGTTAGTTGTGCATTATCTATAGGACTTTAAGATTTAACACTTTGAAAGTAGCAAATATGCCTCACATATACTTATGTATTTAGCAATTATTTTGCAGGAATTAATTCCCTCCATCCCCCAGAATATCAGCTTAAAGAGGATACCAAATTATTAGTCTCCTGGGGCATCCGCCTGATCTCTTGGGTCCTGGAGAGGTAAGCAGAGGCCAGAAGGCAAACCACTTGCATGCTGATGAGCTTCGTTCTATAGCCTGGAGGGGCTATTGAAGGATTTTGAGCTGGGAAGATGATCACAATTGTGTTTTAGGAAACAAAAATTTTGAGGGCAGTTTGGACATTCTGTGGGGGGAAATTCATGGGACTGCCTGTGGCGAGGGAGGGATACACTGTAGAAGTTTAGCATAATGACTGAAAGACTAGACAGCAAGGGTCTGAGCTCAGTCCGAGGGACAAGGATGGGGCTGCTGGTGGAGAAGCTGATGAGCAGGGAGTGTCCGAGTGGGGAGTCAAGATGGTCCCCACACCATGGACTTGGCCTGGTGGTGGTATCACCATACACCATATAAATTCCTCCAGAGAAGGGATTTCTGAGTTACAGGATGCCACAGACCCACTGTTGTCACACAACTTGGCAAAGATCTTGCCATTGCCTTATGTCTTCCATGTGGGATGTTTTTTTTTTTTGACACTTGAATCTTTCTTTCTTTCTTTCTTTCTTTCTTTCTTTCTTTCTTTCTTTCTTTCTTTCTTTCTTTCTAAGATTTCTTTAGTTGAGAGAGAAAGAGAGCAAGAGCACAAGTAGGAGGGACAGAGGGAGAGAATCTCAAGCAGACTCCTTGCTGAGCACAGAGCCCGACTTGGGGCTCGATCTCGTGACACTGAGATCACGACCTGAGCTGAAATCAAGAGTCAGGTGCTTAATCGACTGTACCACCCAGGTGCCCCAAGACTTCAATCTTTCTCCTGCACTGTTTTTGGTTTTGTTTTTGTCAGGACTGTAAGGACAAGTGCGCAACTGCAAGGATCTTCTCAGAACACGATTATTTTCATACAAGTTCTAACTAGAAATTACAGCCTCTAATCACACACACAGATAACATGGGAATCTCCAAATGTCTGTAGGTAGAGAAAGGGCCTTTGGGGGAGGAGTGCTCAGTATCACTTCCCAGGGTAGCCTCTCAGGCCAGCAAGGCTCCCAGGCTGGGACTGCCTGTGGGTCTTCTGGGAGAAGAGAAGCCCACTGAGGAATGCTTGGCTTTTTCACCCTCCCCACTTCCAGGTCTAAATAGCCCAAGGTATTGGGAGCAAGTCCACAACAGATAGATGTGTTCTTGTCTTCCTAGAGGAGACTGCCTAGGCAATTGAGAAGATCTGGGACGTGGTGCAGTTTTAGCAGGAAATAAATGGCAAGGTGGTACAGCTGGCCAGCAGGGAAGGGCTAGGAAGAGTTACCACCCTTCCCTTGTTCCATTTTCACCTTGGAGTGTAAGTGAGGAAGACCCAAAAGCTCCTTTACCCCCAGGCTGGGGTGAAGCACAGGACCGGGGGTGGCTGCAGAACTATGGGACTGCTGTGGTGAGGACTGAAATGACCTGGTGGCAGAAATGCCCTGAAAACTAACCATAGGGAACCCTAACCCACCCCCTGAAGACTGCCCCCCCCAGCACAGGGTGGGGGGAGGCATAATGAGGAGCCACAGGAGGGCTGAGGAGGAGGTCAAGTTCCTCCTGAGCAAACATCATGTCACCGTAAGAGAAAACACTGAGAGCCGCAGCTGGACCCAGTTCTGAGTGTGGTTGGTGGAGGGCTCTCTGCTCGCCACCCGGAAAACCAAAGACATATGCTCGGGACTGCACACTTCTGCACAGCACGTCTGTCTTTCTTGCAGGGTGTGCCTTTCTTGTGCTGGGAAAGGATGCCGGTGCTTCTGCTAAGATGTAATTGTGCTGCCTTTCAGAACAGGAACACCTTACTAAAGAACATTAGCAGGTCTAAAGCTTTAGGAATCTTGTCTAAAGCAGTGAATGGAAAGCAAATATACAGGCAGCTCAGTGGGGATCCAGAAAACCTTGGAGAAGAACCAAGCCAGCCATAGAGATCTTTGTCCTTGAGATAGGATTCTGTAGTGAGAGCACCAGGGCCAGGACCAGAAAGTTCATTTTGAAGTTTGCTAATTTGACCAGGAGCCTTGTTCATCTTCCTGGTATGAGCAATCCCAATGATGAGAATCTCCCCACTATCTGGATCAATGGGAATTTCGATTTCTTCTGTTTCCTTCCAAAGCTGGAGCCTAGGGCTTCCATTCTCCTTTCCTCTCCTGCCTCGCTCCAGACTGTAGGCCTGCCCCCTTGATGAAGTGATTACGGATGAGGACAAAGGCGCCGGGGCCCAGTGGTCTTCCTCTTGCTGCTCCCTGTCCTCTCAGAGGCAGAGCACTCCTGCTCTCACCTCTCACTTTCCCTTGGCACCAAGAAGGGCCCCTTCTGGGCGATGAAGAGCCCAAGAAAATCATCTCCTGGTCCTCTTTACCTTTTCCCATATAGACACAAGGTGGTGTGAGAACAGGTAGTTTCATCCATGAAGTGTTCTGCAAAGCCAGGCCGACTGCCCACACACTGAAGGGAACGACAGTGTATCAAGAAAGAAGGGCCCTGGGAGACTTGATTAGCTTAGGCTGAATTCTGCTCAGATAACAAATCAGCCCCAAACTTCAGTGGCTTCTAACGATGATGTTTTATGTTTCACTCAAATTCCATGTCTTTCACACGCTGGAGACCCAGGCGGATAGAGACACCTCTTCCTGGAACGTGGCAGGGCTCATGGCCGAAGGGACCTGGCAGGCATGGCTACCTTGTCAAGCTTTACTTTACCGGCTGCACAGGTCACTTCTCCCCATTCTTCAGTGGACACATCAGGACATTTGGCAGCTCCTGAATTCAACATGGTGAGATACATAATTGTCTTGCAGGAAGGAATTACATGTCAAGGTTTGACATTGGTGAGTAGGAGGTATGATCCTCCCATAAGAAGGGGTGGAGATTTTGAACAATGACCCCGTCTAGTCTTCCTACAACCCTTGTGCTTCACCGGCCACTCACAGCTCTTGTGAAGGCAGGGCCTGGAGCTTCTCTCTGTATCTGGGTTGATGAGGAAAGGGAAAGTCCTGAAATCACTTGAGTGCGGTGATGAGGGTGACAGAATATGAGAATACTGATTTCATTCCCTACACAGGGTCTTAGGTCCTGCAACAGCCCCACGGCAGCCTGGGAACGTCTCTACCTACCTGTCACTCTCTCAGGGAGCAAATGGTTTCTGGGCCCCAAATAGTGAGGGCCAGGGCATAGGCCATGGAGCCCAGAGACGCAGCAAGAAGCTATGAGGCATGAACAGTATCTTTAACATAATCTTATATTTGGAAAAGCAGTTTTTAAAAAACACCTGAAAATACAAGATTAGGTAACAGTGACTTATATAAGTTTTCACCTTATATTGCTTGGCCATTTTTTTACATATAAATTATTGCTCACTAGCTTTGATAAATACACAGCACAGTCATATATACAGAAGCAGAAAGCACGATCTAAGGAGAAAGAAAATACTGTTAATGGCAATTCTGGTAATTCCACAAATGTTTCATATTTACCAGCTCTTATAATGGTGGAAAACTACGAAGTGTAGTCCCTGAGAAGTTAGGTAGACACCCTGATTGCGAGTTTTCTATCTTCTAATTGTTAAAACACAAGCTGGCAATGTCACAGCAGTCCTAATTAATGGTACATTAAAAGGCGAGAGTCCTTGCTTCAGGGCATCAATTTTATCCCAGTATTTAATAACCATGTAATACGAATACAATAAATAGGCTATGCAAATAAATATTACTCTGCTAAAAAATGTTTAGTATATACAGCTTTGCTTTATACAGTAGTACAATTTCATCTAACTTTTTGGCAATTTTTAAAAACTTTTCTTCCCCCTACTAGTTTTAAGCGCGACGGCCCACTCATTAACAAGCAGGCTGAAATTTTAAGGACATGTCTTTGTAGCATTTAAAAGAAACTCTATTTTAGACAACTGCAGTGGGCCTGATCTTCCCCCATCTGAATGTTTTTGCCTAGTTTCTGAGATGCTTGAATTAGCTGTGCCATTCTAGAACGTGAGGTCTGGAATCTGTGCTGTATGTGACTGCTATAACAAGACGGGGTGTGTGTGTGTGTGTGTGTGTGTGTGTGTGTGTGTGTGCTGGGATTAGGGCTGTGGCGAAGCCCAGCTCCAGGGGCCAGAAATCACTAACTCCCTCTTTCATTCAACCGTCTCTCTCTACTTGGAGGCTTGTCTGCACGGCGCAACACCTTCTACCTACCAACGAGGAGGCCTGGCTTTCTGCTTTATTCCTCATTCTTATGAATTCAATGTATGCTCCACCCAACTTGCTTGTGGACAGGGATCTAGGAAAATGCATTTATTCAGACATCGTTAATGATACTAACAAAGTGAATGTCGGTCATATTATTTAGCACTATAACCAGTTGGTAATTGTACAGCTTATAACAAAAAGTGAATCTAAAACACTGTAGCCTTTGGAACATCAAAAATGTGTGTGGAGAAGTTTCAGGAAGGTTGCGGTTTTGCTGCAGGAACCCGTCAGGCGCTCACTTCTGAGTGGGGCTGCTCTGCTGGAGCGCTGGCGAATCCACAGGCCCGGAGGACTCCCTGGAGGTTGCTGTAGCAGCAAGAACCCGCTGAGAAGTGCTGGCGGGCCACTCGCTGAGGAAGGTGGCAGATGACCGGAGGTTTTCAGAGTGAACAGAGATCTTACGCACCACAAAAATCTAAGACCCGGGAAGGAACTTTGACATCTTCGTCCGTGCTTCTATCCAGAACAGAATCTGTTCCCAACAGATGTGGGCAAATATTTGGAAAGGAAATACAGCCTGCCCCTCTTCACAGGGGGCCTTCCTGTCCGGCAGCCCGGATTTGCGAGGGCAAGTTTCACGCTGAGCTAAATCTGTTTCCCCAGGTTCTGCCTTCAGTTCTTGAGTTCCAGAGCAAAGTCTTCACAGGGAATCGGGAACTGCTGAGCTGCTGCTTGGGAGATCTCTGGAGATAGCTGTTAAATTTCAGAAAGACTTGGAAATTCTGGCATTCAGAAGACAGGGATGAAGAAGCAAATGTAAACTACATAAACCTCTCCCTTATGGCTGCTGCCCTGAGAATCACGGGGCCACGACTGGGGAGCCCTGGGGGCAAGCATCCCATTCTCCCTGGCCTGGGTCTGTCCACACTGGGGGGGGGGGGGGGATACTGACTGCACGACCGGAATGTGTTCCAGTGTGATGTATGTGTGCATTCATTTGTGTATGCATCCGAATTGGGATCTAAGCAGCAGGTGCTGTGCTGAAGTTCTCCACTGAAAACAAGGGCTCAAGAGGTAATGTTCTGGTGGGACAAATGGAGAGCTACTGTGAACACATCTAATGGTAAAATGTGGAGACAATGTCAAAATGGTCTCAGATGATCAGACTGGCCAAATGATCCTCCTCCCTAGCACAGAGAAAAGGTGAGAACACAGGCCTTCATACTGTCCCCGATAACTGTTTCGCCTTGCTTGGCCACGAGGAGCCAGTTTTCCCTGGTTTTGTGGGTTCTCATCTCCCCCAGGGCCTTAGTTCATTCCTGGGGAGGCTGAGCTGGTCTTTGAGTGGCCCAGCCTTAGAGGGTGCCTTTCTCTAATAGCTCTGTTAGTTTCATGACTCAAGTTTCTACGTGCAGGGACAGACGGAGTCTCCTGGAAAGTCCTCCCCCAAATTTTCTCAATGTGGTTCCTTCCCATGATCTCTCAGGCTCATGTGGTTCCCAAGCCCAGGAACCAACACCGCTGACACCTCTGTCCTAAGGTGTGGACGGGACAACAAGAAGCAGTTCGGTGTGGGCACCTGAGGGATGAAAAGGAGGAGCGCGGAGGATTCACACACGTGAACAAGGTGCCGAGGACACGAAGCAATGTGACAATCACCTAGCCGCCAGCAGTGGATTTCACTCTTGTATCCCACAGGCTTTTGTTGTTCATGGGAAGCTTGAGGGAAATCTTCTAACCAGGTCTTCAGAATGACAAGAGGTTTTATTTAGTAGCAGAGCCAAAATTAGAATAAAAATAGAATAAAAGGCTCTGAGACTTTGGGGTGGGGGAGACAAATTATAGAAAGGCTTCAGGCCTTGGTTGGGAGGTGGACTGCAGAACTTCTAAGTGTCCAACATCAATCAGACATTTGGGTATTTGGAGCTTCTTACTTGCTGAAAGACAGGCAGTCAGGACTCTTGTCTCTGGAGTGCTAAGTGCTTGCCACATCAATCCCACTTAACCTCCCTGTGTTCTGTTACTATTCTGTACAGGAGGAGCCTGCTGGAGGCCAGCAAAACCCCAGGGCATCATCAGGCACAAGAAGGCAGACCTTTGGGTCTCTGTCACCTCTCTAAATTATTACTGAGAGCCTCTCTTCTATCAGGCACTGTACTTTTCAAAAAATCACACTGTTCCCAATGATAAATGCAAATCTTCTTGCATACCTGAAGAAAATCTCTGGAAATTAAACAGTGAGTCTGTTTCTTACAGATGACTATTATATTTTTCCTTATTGGCAAAGCAACGCAGCCTATAGCTACAAATCAGTTGGGCAGAATGCATTTCCCCTGCAAGCCTACATTGATCAGTGATTGTGGGTGCAAAGGAATGCATGCCTTGACATTTCCCTTCTGGAAGCCGGAGCACGGATGCCAGCTGCTGGTTCTCACTAACTTTCTCGAGACAAGTGGCTTCTGGTGATGTCACAGTTTGTACTGACAGTGGCCATTCCTTCTCCCTGGAAATCTAGAGATGCCATCACTGTCTTTAGGTGTTCGAATGAGTTGCTTGTTTGACAGCCCATAAACAGTAACCTACCACCAGGCAAAGTAAAACTCATGTCTCACATACATTCTTATGATGTATGTGGTCCCTAGGACAAGACATGTTCTCATCTTGACATTGGCACATCTCAAGATCAAAATTGGGTTGGATCAATGGATAGAGTTGTAAGAAACCAGACTTCTCCATCTCAAGCATGCTTCTGACTCTCTGCCTTCTCATTCTGAGAGCAGCTTGGAGAGGCCTCTCCCCATCTCTGGTGGCTGACATCACTTCCTGAACACGCCTGGCTTGGCTTTCCTGTGCGTGTCTTATGCTGATAAAACTCAGCAACTTCTTTTCTCACAGGAAAGCAACGTGCTCAGCACTGACATGCCCATAGATCAAAGTGCTGCATTACAGGGGAGGCGTAGCCGAGAGGGGGTGGGGGGCTCACACCCGAGGCTCGATCCGGTGGGACAGCTCAAACAGGGCCTGCTGGCTGTCGATGACATATAGGTGATTGACGTAGGATTTTAACTCTTGGTGCTCCTTTGGAGACAAGTCCCCAGCTGGTTTTTGGAAGGAAAAAAAAAAAAAAAAGACAGTTAATCTCCTGAGAGCAGAAACGCTATCTCTACATACCAATAAAAGCTCAGGTTGAGGCCGAGAGCACAGAGCGCATCTCCCAGGTAGACTCCTAAGTCATATGCCAGAAGGGAGACCTTTATCCTCACGGCACAGATGCTTCTCCTGCCCACACTCCATCCTCAGGTTAGGTCAGCAGACCGGCAAGCTGTGCGTTTCACTACCATTCACAGAGCACTTGCTACCTCACGTTATCTAGTATTTAGTGATTGCATTAGTAGCCCTCCTACAGAATGGGAAGCAGCAGAGACACAGCCAGGACGTGGTGGGGCATGACCGTGGCCCCGGTCCCATGTCACAGCAACCGCCTGTCTCAACGGCTTTCCCTGGCCCTTTGAGCTCAGTCTGGAATCATCGGAAATCACTGCTCCTCTGTTCAGTGCGTGGACATGATAGTTTGTGTTTACATGTTATTAATTCTTTGAAAAAATTAAAAAAAAAAAGGAATGAACTATTTAAATGGACAGGTATCACAGAACGGAACTTTAGGTATGCTTAGGACGAGGCAAGGGGGCTGTCCCCTCCCAAACCCGGGGCTGCTGAAAACCTGAAGGGCCAGGAGAAGCTTTAGTCCTCTGTGAGCATGCAGGGAACGTGCCCTGCTGGTGACAGCTCCGATAAGGGGTCTGAGATAAAGCAGCCTGGACGACGGATACTTCCCAGAGTCAAAGACAGACTCCATGCAGAAAAATCCCCCCAAACCTCAAGGCCCTGGAGCCTGACTAAATGGCTAGAGGGACAATGTCCCTGTGAGAGAGATGGTGACATCATGTCCTCCTGCCTCACGAAGTTTCAGATGGGAGCAGCAGTGCTGGGTCTGAGAATGGGGCGTGTAGGAGGAGAAGCATTTTAAAGCAGCCGTTTTTTTCTCTGGGTGAGATCCTTTTTTCCTCCTCTGTGACACATGTGCTTTATCATTTAAGGCTTGTATGTCACGGGTAGCTAGTACTTCTTAAGGCTTAATGGCAAGCGAGGCTTCCTGGTTTCAAAGAGTTAAAGCATCAGGAGTCAACGTTTTTACCATTCCACTTTTTGGAAGTGACCAAAAAGTGGTATTATTCTAGAACACCTTCCCTGGAAGACACCGAGAGACCGTTTTTGGTTTAGTAAACATTGCTTTAGAAAACAGTGGTACAAAGTAATTTTGTTGTTACTTTTTTGACCTTAAGATGGCAGAATGAATGGCTCCAACCATGACAAGTGACTCCTGGAAGGCACTCTAATTTTTAAGTGGCTTGATTAACGTTCTTATTTGATTAACCCAATGCTGACACAGGTTTACTATGTCTATATAAACTGTCAAAATTAATCCCACTCATTAAGTTGCAAACCCAATTTTTAAAGATAGGTAAATAGAGAACAAAGAGTTATGCTTTATGTTCTGCTGACTGACTCCCTGGGGACGGGAGGTTCAAAACAGGGCAGGGGCCACCAAGCTGCATAACCTTCCTGCCCACACTTGCAGAGTCTCTCAGTCAGGGAGACTGATGTCTTAGAATGAGCCAAGCACCGGTCAATACTTGGGAGGCAAAGGGGGATGAAAGGAACATGAACCCAACATGCAGCAACGTTATGCTTGTACGTGTGAATGAATCTCCAGGACAGTGTTATCACTGTTTCTACAGTAAGGGCATCCATTCTGGGCTTTGTGGAGAGTTCCACAGGCACATGTCAGGCGGCAGGAAGTGACGGAAGTATTGAAAACCTTAGGACTTATATTTGTAACTGTCCCTTTCAAGCAGAAACTTGGTAATTCATACAGAATTTCTGTTGCTTTGTAGGGGGAGAATACTGCTGCCAAGACCAGCTGGGACAAAAAAATTCTTAAGAATATGCACCTATCCTTAGGAAATAGGACTTTGATCTTTCTACTTTATGTTTCCTTCTGTATTGTTGAAAAAATTACAATGAGGATGTTTTACTTAGTGGTCAGCTTTGACTGACTTATAATTATTGAACTTAACTTTCTTTTTTTTCTTATTGCCCTTCTTATCTATAGAATCTGCACAAGGCAAAGAAAAGAGGATGGGTCAGGAAGACAGGCGGGCTCTGTCTGACTAATGGATGAACAGGTTAACCCTCTGAGGTTCTGCATTCTACTCTGCGTTAACAATCTCCGTGCACCAATCACCAATACCAGGGTCAGGATGCTGGTGCCCGTGTGAACATTCCTTGAACTCAACAAAATTGATTTCCTTCCTTCCTGCAGTGTTTTAATGCTTTTTAAACATAGTGTAAGTTATGCTCGAGGTTTAAAAAGGCCCACATATTCCTATATACGTTCATCTCAGTGGGGAGCCCACAGAAGTGCTCAGAAAAATACATTTTCAGTGAAAGGCAACTCCCAGCCAGGAAGTTTTTGTTGGAGGGGAGTCAAGATTCTGGAAGGCTGCTTTAGGCACTTTTGCAAACTGTGTTCCCTTTCCAGGAAAGCTGCAAGCGAGGAGTTTAGGGAGAGGGTCGCCCCTAATAAACCCACTGGTAATGCATAGCCATAGGACAAATAAACAGAGTTTCTGGGTTAGGGGTGCAGTGCGGAGCCTCGGGCCATCTAAAGTGACTCTGTACAGAGGAGACCTGCTGCTGAGAGAGGATAAAAAGCTGCCGTATTTTGTCTTCCCCAGCATCCCAAACAGGCAGTGATGGAATGAAAAGAGAATACAGCATCTGCATATTAGCCTTTATAATCCGTTTCAACACATTTCCACCAAACACTTGTCACTGGCTCGTGGTCTGGGCCCAGAGGCGGTAAGCCGACATTCAGTGCCCACCTCCCAGTACTCACCAAACTGATTCGTCCTGCAGTGTCTCAGGGTGCGGACAGTGTCGGCAATCATGTGCTGCAAGGGAGAGTGGGAAACCTATCAATGGAAGGGTCACTTAGGGTGCTGCTGGGATAGCGGTGCCTGCTGGATGGAAGGATTTTACACCCCTGGGTGCAAACGGAAGAGCTGTACTTGGAACGAACTTTAACTGACTACACTGAGCTTGGCTTACCAAAGGCTCTTTGGTCTTCGTCTGCAGAAACAGCGCTCCCAGCCTGATCTGCACAGAGTCTAACTGAGCCTCTGGGTTTCCACATGCCAGGGGCTCAAACAGCCCATTGCTTACACAGCATTGTCGGAAATCCAGCACCCCCACTCCCGTCTCCCTGTCCGAATCTGCCTACGCTTTTCACTTCTGGGGATGTTTTGCCTACTCTCCCTGAAGCCTTTGTGAGATTTCCCTTCCGAGTCTGGGAGGCTCCTTGGGACAGTACAGATTCCTCTGGCCCGGTGCCACTAGAGGGCTCTGCGTGCCAACACATGTCACATGTCACATGGGAACTCACAGGTGCCTGCTGAGTACAGGTAGGAATACGAGCGGCATCAAAGACTCAGTATCGCAAATCAGAACAGGAAAAGAGAGAGCCGCAAAAGACGAACACTTTCTAAAACCCCAATATCATTACAGAGACCCTTTTCTGTTTATGATTTACATTCCCTCCTACCATCTTCAGGATTTTGCTTTAGTTTCTTTCTTTGAAGTTCTCACTGAACTGCAGGCAGCAGTTTTCTTGACCTTATGGCTGCCTTTGACCAGATCCCACCAGCTCAGACTTGGGTGCCTCCAACAGTCTTCTAGCTCTCTCATTTTTAGTGTTCCACCATGAAGGAGAGAGACAGCATTTAGGACAACACCATTCCACACTGCTGTTCCTCTCCTCCGGTTGCTAGAGCTCTAACCACCGTTGCTGTCATGTTCTAGTCCTCTGGAAAATCCACAGACTTTCTAATTTGCTTCATCTCAAAATCCAAACACCACCCTATTATTCAAGAATCAGTATTATCATCTGGTCCTCCAAGCCTCCCCAAACATGTCATCACCTTTCCTGTCCTGTGTGTACTCAGCAAGCAAAGGCAAGCCCTCAATGAATTACTGCTAAAAGAATAACATGAGTACAAAGTTCTTTTTATTTAATATCTGTCAGAACTGTGCAAACTTTATTTGAACATGACCTACTTATTAAATCATTCTCCACTGTATTTCTAATCTATTTCTACTCAATAGTGGAAAATTAAGTAGGACAGTGATTAGAACAGTAGCTCAGGCTACTGTTTTGTAAAGGAAATGAGACGTGACTCATGTCTGTGAATGTATTGTTACGTTTCCTTCCCCAAACGTGACCGCTCTTCCCAGGGCATGTCTCTCTTTCTAGGCTATGGCGTCACACTTATCTCTATTGTGTGCCACTCATGTGGCTCCCGGGAGCCCTGGGCAGGTGCAAGACTGAGTATTGAGTGCCACAGGGACACCTGAGTCCTCATCCCCATCTTTGCCTTTCCCGAAGTAGGGAGGAGGAGGAGGAGGAGGGAGAGG